>CM050412.1:19174570-19289570 GCA_027564155.1 Gymnocypris eckloni scoliostomus | reverse complement strand
ATATTAAAAGAGAAAACAGTTCTTTTAAATTGCCATAACATTTACTGTTTTTTTTTAATTGTCAAACATTTGCTGCCTTGATGAGAGATTTATTTCAAAAACATAAAAAAATGTCATTATTCCAAACTTTTGGCTAGTGGTGTAGCTAAACTGTGCCAGTACAAATTCATATTGATAATATGAAAATTAGATACATAATTAGATAATACCAATTTAGGTCAACCAATTACCAAGCAATGCACCCCCACCCGCAGTCTGTGGTGTAAAAGGTTGCTTTAGCAATTAAAGAAAAAGCACTTCAGCAAAACATGGTCAGGTCAAAGTTTCTGACGAAATTTGGTCCCAATTAAAAAAAATATTTTTGCTGGTAGTCCACTGTATGAATAATTGTAGGGTAAAATATATCACAGTTTACTTTATTTTGCTATACTCACTTCCATAAATTAACTATAATGTCCTGCACACTCTAGTAAAAAAATTTTTTATCAAAAATGATATCTGGTGTCTGAATAATTTTTGGTTTGACTGTACATGTAATGGTGTTGTGTAGTTTAAAGTGCACGGCGCAGGAGAATTCAAAATTAACAGTCTTTTAACAATAAATCCAACAGAAACACTTGTAAGATAACAGGAGAAAACACAACAACTGAAACATAAACATACCAGACAAGGAACAGACAGGAACACAGGGCTTAAATGCTAAAGAACTGCAATCAAGGAAAATTAACAACCAAGACAAACAAACCAAACAATCAAGGCAAGGTAAGGCAAACGCAAAGAGAAAACTAAACAAGAACAGAACAACAATATACACTTGACAATAAACATATGGCGGATGTATCATGGCCATAACCTCATCAATTTTCATATTGAAAAATAGAATTTGAAGCTACACACATACAATAAAAAAAAAAAATCAGCAGAAAAAAAGCTTCTACTTAAGTGACTGATTGAATAATTCAGTTTAGACAGTCGGCAAGATCAATAAATGTATGCTGCGTGTGTGAGTTTTAGTGAAGGTCATGGGTGCCGCCCCTCACAACTGCATCGTCGGCACTTAAACTAATCAAAAAGACGCATTAAAACAGCAAGTTAATTATTGCTGGCAGCACACTGCATTTGGTAAGACAAAAGCAATGATCATGACAGTATCTGTAACATGCAGTACGACAGATATCAGACATTCAGTCTCAACAAATCAATTGTAAAAAGACAAAACACATTATATGTGTTTTTAAATACATACATACTGTATTATCTGTGTATATGTGCCCTTTATTCAGTACTATGTCGCCTTGTTACAAATTATCTTGTGTTCATTCAGATTGCAATCAGATTGTACAAACAGCCTCAACTCCACAGGCCTGTTTGTGCCATTATCTGATTTGCAAAATTCCTTCAGTGAATCAGACATTAAAATAACACAGCCAAATGTGCAAGCAAAAGACACTGTCAGCCAGCACAATTAATTCTAAGTGAATTACCCCAACAAACTCAAAATCATAAACCTAATCTGTATCCCTTATCACCTGCATGTGTTTAGCAAACATACACCTTAAAAAAACAAACATCACAAAGCATTGGAGATATAAACACTGAGAATGCAGAACTGTACATCTGTGCACTTCTGTTGAGATCAGAGCACAGTGCAGTCAACACTTGCTTTCAGTGCTAGATGTGTTCTGCATATGGATTAAATAGAAGCGAACGGAAAACCTGTAATTCTGTTATGGTTCATAGAACATAGTTGATGAGAAAGCAGTTTACAAAAAAAATAGCACTTACCAAAAAGAGAGTAAACCACGCCCACTGTGATGTCAGCAGCCACTGGGATGTTAGACTGGAAGGTACCGTTGTCCAGTCCTCGCATCTAGAACACACATAGAGAAAGAGAGAGATCAATAATAATAATAATAATAATAATAAACGCTCAAGTTCACACACTTACAAAACAAATATGTTAGCAGCACTTTATTATATAGTCCTGTTCTGCTATGCTATTATAATAATTACAATAGCTGGGTTATAACTGGGTAATAGCCCTAACCTTAACCCATGTAGTTACATATATTGCCACTACTTTCTTAGGTAAGTACACTACAAGTGCATGTACTGTAAAATGAAGAGTAACCAATATGTCTGTCTCAGAAGACATATTATGGGTTTATAATGAATTGCCTAAATATTATTTGAGTACATTTTGATGTATCTGGGAATGAGTCATGAAACTGTGCCATTTGTGTCCCCATGACTTACTACTGATATAATTTACAGGATATTGAGTATCCTTATTTAATGGATTTGACTGGGTGCATAAAATAAAAAAAATCTAAATTAAAACAGTATTTTTTAAATGTCAACCAATTTGCATATCTTTGTCCATTATAAAATATAAAAAAATAATGCCAACTTTTATATATTGCTTTTATTGACATTGATATATAAAGCTTTCAGTGTCTATGTAAATGCATTTCTAAGGTCTGACAGGTCTTTTGTTTTGTCTCAGCACATCTATTTAACTAAATAGCCCAAAGCTCAATCACAGCATATAGTGCAAGCTTTGCAAAGGTCGGGATCCGAGATAAAGCATCATGCCAAATGCATAAATGTAAACACAGAGTGAGAGTAGACAGTATATTGAATTTTATACGGATGAAACAAGGCTGTTCAGGAGAGACTGCAGTCTTTACAGTGGTACGTATTGCATAAAGTTACCAGTTCACATAATTTTCAAAACACAACTTTAAAAAGTGCTTTATGTATTTTCTGTCAATAAGTTTCTTGGAAAGATGTTTTGTCAACTGAAAAATTGCATATTGTTATACTACAGCAAAAATCCATTGAAATTTTAAAAAGTTGCATACATCTTTGATCCCGTGGCGGAAACAAGTTTTCATACTATAAAGGCCTATTAAAGTTGTTATTCACAGACTTGTTATTAATTCCAACATGTTCATGAGAGAAGTATCTGGTTCATAAATAAGTACAACTTTTGAATCAACTGATCTGTCCCTCAAAACCAGTCCGAATTCAATAAAAACACAACAGATTAATTTTATTGTGAGCTGTTCCTTTAACCTGTTTGGGAACAGAGTTACAGAGTGAGAGGGAGATGCATGAATGTCTGTTCATGGAAATCTGAAAACATATAAGCATCCTTCTCAGTAAATCTGGAGCACATAATACATTTTTCTCAGAATTTGTATTCGAAACTTGCAAGTATTTCCTCTAGTCCCTTTGAACAGCCTGCTGTCTTTGCTGAGAGTAACAGTTGCACATCATTCTTAAAAACGGTGTATATAGCGTTTAACTTTCATCAGGCTAATTGCCAGGCTCTTTAAATCACATCTGTATAAATATTCCATCTCTCTCCCTCTTTTTTCCTCCCTACTTCCCTCAAACGCACACGTGCAGCATACTGATCAGCAGGGGAGCTAAAGGCTGAGTCCGCACACTCAAACGCCTCCATAGAATGATAATCCCAGACTTGCACTGCGTTCTTCTATGTAAATCCTTTTTATGAGTAAAAAAGCTTTAATGTTTATATATAAGCAAACAAACAGCTCTCTAAGACAAGTCATGAAAAAAAGCTGCTTTGCAAGTCATATTCTTTGAACGTATTAACAATAAACAAATTCCTCATGACTTCAAATTTATGAATGAGTGCATGCTTGCCGCCAGTGGTGGTAAAACGTACAAATATCATCATAATATCCTGTTAAACACTCACTTAGTCTGCCATTTTTGCATTGGCATCTTTCTTCTCACACAAACAAACACTCACACACACACACACACACACACACACACACACACACACACACACACACACACACACACACACACACACATCCATCTTTGTCGAGTCTTGAAATGTTATTACTTAGGTCAAATATTCGCACTGCCAAAGGCTTTTCGGGGTTTGCTTTCCTTAAACCTAGTGCTAAATGTAATAACCGAGTAAATGAATTAGCACAACTAGATTTTCCTCTCAAAATGACTTTACTCCACACCTGTACTACAAGATTATTTAAAAATACGTCAGCCTGGAGTGTCTAGTGTCTGTGATGTGCACATATCTTATATTTCTTATTAAAAATCAACTTCAGAACAGCCAAAGCACACACATAGGGGGCATGAGTTTATGAAAGCCATTTTATAACTCTCAGCTGTCTCATTTTACATCATATTACATCATGCTCACAATGGATCCTCTGTAATGAATGGGTGCCGTCAGAATGAGAGTCCAAACAGCTGATAAAAGTATCATAATAATCCACAAGTAATCCACACCACTCCAGTCCATAAATTAACATCTTCTAAAGTGAAAAGCTCTATTTTTGTAAGAAACAAATATTTAGAGTGTTTTTGTTTTGTTTTTACTTCAAACCATTGCTTCTTGCTGAAATATCCATAATATTGCTTTCTCCAATGAAAAAGTTATCTTAAGAAAAAATAGACAGAGAAATCGCATAATGCAAATACTCCAAAAGCGTGAATATGCGCTCCCCAATGCATCCAGTAGTGCCTCACTGCAGAACACAAGATCCAGGGGTGTTGCTGGATCCACATCTAGAGGGTGGAGATTGGTAGGTTTAGGGGAGGAGATGGTTAGGTTTAGGGGTGGAGGTGGGTGGGTTTAGGGATCAGGGGGTGGAGACAGGCAGGTTTATGTCTATGTAAGGTTGGAGGAGTTGGATCTAGATTGCATCCGCCAGCCGCGTGTCAAAGCAGAGCGGGATCGGTCACCACACAGCGCTGAAGAATGTACGCTTCTGCCACGATTTATAAGAGATAAACAGCAAGTCACTTGATCCATTCAGATGTGACAAAGAATTGTTATACAGTCGTGTGATATGAGAACATTATGTTCTTAGTTCAATGTTCTGTAGAGATGCTAGCTGAAAACAGCCACGACAATGAGGTGTATTGGTAAATGCCAATAGGCTTGTCAATTCAGCACCATAGTAATTTAACTTGACATTATTAACACTGTATAAATAGCCTATGTGTTGGCAAGAAAAGTATTTATTATAAATGTTACTGTTATTACATATGCTAAGTTATTTTAAGTTCATAGAAGCTGGTTTGTGTAGTTAATTTTTTATTGTTTATTATTACTTATTTACTTTTTAAAACCATTTAACCATGTTAATGAGGACCATGGTTTTACTTCTTGTGACCACCATCCTACTAATACTAGTCAGTTAAACTGGATACTTTTTTCTTTTTAGATGTTTAGTTCTAATGAATTTTAATGGAAGTAAAATTATAATTCAATAAGGGCTTGATTAAAGATAAATATCAGTGTCTTATATAAATTAGGTGCTTATTATTTACAAATAATAAAGTTCTTAAAGGGAGATTCACCCAAAAATGAAAATTGTCATAATTTACTCACCCTCGTGTCATTCCAAACCTGTATGAATTTCCTTCTTCTGTGGAACATAATTTGAGAAATTCAAGTCCATGCAGTAGAAATCAAGCGTAACCAAATTGGTTTGCTAACATTCTACTAAATCTTTTTTTGTGTTCAGCAGAATAAAGTCATTTGGAATGACATGAGGGTGAGGAAATGATCACAGAATTTATTAGCAGTAACTTTCCAGCCATCTAGCTCAAAATCAATGCTTTACTGTCAAGTGCTTTTCTATGTGACAAAAATGCATTATTAAGTTTGTTGTGAATTCAGTAATATATGATTTATGTCCAGTTTTATTTATTCATCCATTTACTCCAATTGAAGGCTCTATGACCATCGCCCCAAACGTTATTTTACATTTTACGATCGCAACTCATCCCCCCGCCACATTGAGGGGGCCCATAGCTAATTCAGTGCACAGGGCCCAGAATTCCTGGGTGAGAGCAATACATTTATTTATTTAGTCATTTAGCAGACGCTTTTATCCAAAGCGACTTACAAATGAGGACATTATAGAAGCAATCAAAACCAACAAAAGAGCAATAACATGCAAGTGCTATTACAAGTCCTGGTTAGCCTAATGCAGTACACGTAGGAAGTTTTTTTTTTTTTTTTGAAAACTAGAATGTAAAATATAGACAAATTACACTTAGTGTTAGTTTTACAAGAAATTCTAGCAGTTAGAGAATAAATATGCAATTTATAGAGGGTCAAATGTTTTTTTATAAAAAGAAGACAGATTAGATAAAATAAATTTAGAATAGAGAGTGCTAGAGTTAGAGGGTCCAATAAAGATG
This sequence comes from Gymnocypris eckloni scoliostomus, assembly GCA_027564155.1. Lineage (NCBI taxonomy): Eukaryota > Metazoa > Chordata > Actinopteri > Cypriniformes > Cyprinidae > Gymnocypris > Gymnocypris eckloni. The sequence goes on along the minus strand of CM050412.1, from coordinate 19,283,351 downwards.
GAAGAGATGTGTTTTTAGCCGTTTCTTGAAGATGGGTAAGGATTCAGCTGCTCGGATTGAGTTGGGCAGGTCATTCTACCAGATGGGAACAGTAAATGAAAAAGTCTGTGAAAGTGATTTTGTGCCTCTTTGGGATGGTACAGTAATGCGTCGTTCACTTGCAGAACGCAAGCTTCTAGAGGGCATATAAGTCTGAAGTAATTAATTTTGGTAAAGGGGTGCAGAGCCAGAGGTGGTTCTGTAGGCAAACATTAATGGCTTGAATTTAATGCGAGCAGCTATTGGTAGCCAGTGCAAATTGATGAACAGAGGTGTGACGTGCGTTCTTTTCGGCTCATTAAATATTAATATTTAATAAGATACATACATTAGTATTATTTAATTATATGACAACAGGACACAAAGACAGGCAGAAGTGTGTTCGCTAACCCTACTTTGCCCAGCTCTCAACATATAAGACCAGAAAACAACTACAGTATAATTGATGTTGTCTTTAGGGTGACACCAACTAATGAATAATCAGCAGTTACTGGCAATGCTGACGATTCTGGTGAGCCGAGGAATGCTCACAGCTCAAAATGACATATGTGACTGTTTGTAAATCTCTATGAAAGATTAGACATTCATCCAAACACAGACAGTGATAAATCAGCGAACGCCTCTAATTCACCTGCTGAGAAATGAGGATCAGTCAGCCATACAGTCATCCATTGATTACACACACACACAAAGACACATGAATATACATATGAATGCAGTGCCTTTCACAAGGGAAAGGTCTGGATTATCAGTCTATATATTTGTGATTTAATAAAGGAGGGACCACAGTGCTGTCTTTTTATGCAGTCTCTAGATATGCATTCATAATTCAATCTAGATGACGTCGACTGGGACATGTTCCGGGCGAGTTCATCAACGTAAGCTTTATCAACACGCTAACCGAGCAAGCCACTGAAACCGTGACTATAAGGACATTCTCAAATCAGAAACCGTGGGTGGACAGATCAATCCGTGATGCGGTTAACCATCGCACTGCCACATACAACGCTGGTCTTTTGTCGGGAAACATGAGCGAGTACAAAGCTTCGTGCTACGCTCTCCGTCGGGCAGTTAGAGCTGCTAAACTCAGATACAGGGAGAGAATTGAGTCACATTTCCAGCTCAATGACTCTCGACGCATGTGGCAGGGACTGAAGACCATCTGTTCCTCTGGAAATAACTCCTCCGCAGAGGTGAGAGCAGATCCGTTGCTGGCGAAGAGCTAAACACCTTCACGGCCGCTTTGAATGTAATGGCGGCGGCGACTCTGCCGATCAGCGCTCTGGAAGCAGTAGACAGAGCAGCAATGATTATGCTATCACCTTTTCAGAGGACGACGTTCGGAGGGAACTAAAGAGAGTAAACGTATGGAAAGCAGCAGGACCTGATGGGATTACTGGCCGCGTTCTGAGGTCCTGTGCTGATCAGTTTGCTGGTTTGTTTACTTCCAACTTCAATGAGTCCCTCGCTACCTCTGTTGTTCCCACCTCCTTTAAAAAATCTGTTATAATCCCTGTGCCTAAGAACAGTAAACCCTCTTGCCTGAATGACTATCGTCCAGTTGCCCTCACATCGACAGTCATGAAGGTTTTTGAGAGACTCTTAAAGAAACACATTTGCTCCTCCATTCCTGCTACTCTGGACCCTCTTCAGTTTGCCTATCGGCCAAATAGGTCTACTGATGATGCCATCTCCCAGGTACTGCACTCCTCCCTCACTCACATTGACAGCAAGAATGGCAACTATGTCAGGCTTGCTATTCATAGACTATAGCTCAGCTTTCAACACTATAGTCCCCACCAAGCTAGCTGTCAAACTCTCAGACCTCGGCCTAAACACTTCACTCTGTGACTGGATTCAAGATTTCCTCACCGCCAGACCACAAGTGGTGAAAGTCGGCCAGTTCACCTCCAACTCCATAACCCTGAACGTAGCCCCACAGGGCTGTGTCCTGAGCCCCTTGCTATACTCGCTCTACACACACGACTGTGTGTCCTCACAGCTCCACTTCTATCATTAAATTTGCGGATGATACTGTGGTTCTGGGCCTCGTTTCCAACAACGATGAGGCCGCATACTTGGATGAGGTGGAGACTCACATCATGGTGCCAGGACAACTGCCTCTCTCTGAACGTGAGCAAACCAAAGAGCTGATCATGGACTTCAGGAAGAGACAGCAGCAGCCCTACACCCCTCTTATGATCAGTGGGACCCCTGTGGAGAGGGTGAGCAGCTTCAAGTACCTCGGTGTAAACATCTCCGAGGACCTGACTTGGACTGCACACATCCAAACACAGGTCAAGAAAGCCAGGCAAAGACTGTACCATCTGCCAGCTGAGGAAATTCAGGGTCTCACCAGCTATCCTGAAAACTTTCTATTCAGGGGCCATAGAAAGTGTTCTGACTCAGTGCATCTCAGTGTGGTATAATAATGCCACAAACCAGGACTGCAAAGCTCTACAGAGAGTCGCGCTTAGCTGAACACATCTCAGGGTCTACTCTCTCTGCAGGACATCTACCTCAAACGCTGCAAAAGCAGAGCTGCTAAAATCATCAAGGACTCAACTCACCCGGTAACCATCATTTCTGTTTACTGCCATCTGGCAAGCGCTTCAGGAGCATGATGGCAAAGACTGAAAGACTGGAGGAGTTTCTTCCCCAGGCCATCAGGCTCCTAAACTCAGTCTCATAACATCATTACATCCACAGGACTTAATTTAATAAACTGTAAACACATCCATTATTCGCCATCATCAATATAACCAAATCCCTCTTTACAGTTTTTTATTTTCTGATAATCCATTGCACTTTGAAGTACATCACAACACAGAAGAAAATATCTGTCTCTACTTTGTTTCATCACAACTTATTTAAAGTATTTAAGTTATTCTTAAACAAATTTTATTTTGAATGTTTTTTATTTTGAACGTCAATAAAAAACTATTGCTAAGTGACGACATTTCCATTAACTAATGTTATGCGACTAAAATGTAATTTTTTCCTCTCACGATGACTCACTGCGACAGAGGTTGGTAGATTTACATATATCGTAGCCACGCACTAGCCATTATTTTTAATCAAATGAGAAATAGTGTATCTTTAATGAAGCAGTGCTGAGAGCCGCTTCTGAAACGTGCCGCGACGCAGCTGGTTTAAACACAAGCATTGACTAGAGTGGACGTGATCAGCACTGGTGTCTGTGTCGGAGCCATAACATACAACAAACGTGTGCAGAGTAAATAGGGGGTTCTCCAAGCATTAATGGCAAGGAAAGCACTTATACTTGAGAGCGGCCACATATAAGGTGTTTTTTAGAGGTTATAGTACATTCAAAAATAATCATGTACCTTTATGTACACCAGGTGACATGTAAATGCAAAAAAGCATAGCAGTTGTGTTAAATATTCCTTTTTCAAATTGCCCCAAAAAAAAAAATCAAGTGAGCGTAAAAACTTTGTTGCAAAGCATAGGAGTTTTTGCGAAATTGAGGCGTTTCCATTCGGCATATTTTCTATTAGCAATTTCAATTTTTGCAATTTGAAGGGTAATGGAAACACAGGTAGTGTTTAAAGTTGTGATGTAACAAGTAGTGATATATTAGAAACGATCTGTCACTACTTGTCGTAATGTAACAAGTAGTGACAGATAGTTTATAATATATTCATGTACATTTAAGCAAAATGTAAAAAAAGTAGGGAGGGACTCGGTTGTATCTGTCGGTTGCTGATTGGATGGAGGCAGATCTGAATACGAGCTTGAGGTTGACTAAGAAAGGAGCGAAGTTTAAGCTTCCTAAATGATTGGAAAAGTTTGGCATACAACAATCTGTTGTTTTCACAGGAAGATCCAGTTATGACAATTGTATAAAACATTACCGATTCAGCTCTCTTTGAGCTTTACAAAAGTGTTTGTTTGCATGCACTTTACCTCTTTTGTGAGAAGGGATGATCATAAGACTCTGGGTAGTGGAGACAGGTCTTTATGAGGTGGGAAAGCTGTTCCAGCGAGGGCTTGGTTACAGGTGGAGGAACGTCAGGCTTGAACTTCAGAAGCACCATTTCCTGAGTTTCCTAATTGACAAAAAGCATAAGTATCATACATTCTGAAAGCTTAAGAGAACTGCTCCAGCAGAGGAAATGGCTTTGTTAACGAAAGGCTTTTCATTCAGTTTAAAGTGCATGCGTGGCTGAGATGGGAACGTGGTGGATGAGACAGAATGAACGCAAAAGGGAGAAAAGCACAAGCTCACGTGAGGGTTTCTATAAAAAGACTTTGAGATCAACATGTGTGATGCCATTCCCTCACGTGAGGGACTTCTTCTGCCATGAATGAGTGTTGCTATGCAACGGCGTGCAGAGAAAGATTTCAGACTGGATGGAATCGAGCCCAACAGCAGGAGGAAAACGAAGGAACAAAATAAAACAAAGTGAATGATTGAGAAGTTAAAATGGAGAAGGAATATTTTGGAAAACAAATAAGAGACAATTTGGACACTGACAAAATTTTAAACATTACCTTTAAAATCATTTTTTACTCACTCCCATGTTGTTTCAAATCCCTATATGACTTTTTTAAAGGGTTAGTTCACCCCAAAATGAACCCAGTACCCAGGAGCGTAATCGATGTAATGATACTCTCCAAAATGGTGGAAGACGTAACTCAGGGAGATGAATTGTTGAATAAATTCATGTTATTTTGGTCTTCTTTGCGCTCTAAAAGTTGAACCACTGATGTCACATGGGCAGTTTTACCGATGTCCTTACTAGTTTCTGATCCTGGGAACATTACAGTTGTGTTGCTCTTTTAATTTTGGGGTGAACGATCCCTTTAAGTATGTCAAAGCTAAAACTAAACATTTTTATGAACAGAAATAAAAATAAAAACTATTGTAACTAGTGAAAACTAACTAAAATAAAATAACTTAAATTAAAGCTGAATGTTTTTGATCAAAAATACAGTAAATCAACAATTTCAAATAACTGTTTAACTGTTTTAATTGTAATATATTTTAAACTGTTTGTTCGTCATATGATTCATAAAATAATGCATTCAGCACTGTCATCACAAAAATAAATAGCATTTATTAATATAAAACAACTATTTAGATTTGGTAACCCTAACATACTAAAATCTTTCATAATCTTGTGCTGTGCCATAACTCTCAAAGTACATCTGCACTTCCAATATATTCAAACTCAACATGTTATATTTGGTAAAAAGACACATTGAATAACGATTAGGATAAGAAAAGTAATATCCGTTCAAATGTTTGAAGCTGAGGTTGAGTTGCAAATTTTTGAAAGACATCTCTTGCTCCCCAAGGCTACAATAACTGGATCTCAAATACAGCAATATTGTGATATATAATTTTAAACTGCTTTCTATTTTAATGTTTTTTAGTTTTTATTTAATTTAGATTTCCTGTGATGGTAAAGCTGAATTAGCTATTACTGCAGTCTTCAGTGTCACATGATTCTTCAGAAACTATTCTAATATGCTGATTTGCTGCTCAAGAAACTTGATTATTACTATTTTTGTTGATTGAAAACCATAATACATGTTTTTTTTAACCCCCTAGAAGTCCAAAGGAACAGCACTTGCTTGAAATCAAAAACTTCTGTAAGATTATAAATGACTTAACAGTCACTTCTGATCAGTTAAATGCATCCTTGGTAACAAAGTTTGAATTTGTTTGTGATCCCAAATTTTTAAACAGCAGTGTGTGTTTGGGATGACATGAAGGTGAGTAAATGATGACAAAACAGTCATTTCTGAATGAATCGCTATTTTAACACACAATGTCATACTTGGCATCTACTACACTAACATCCATGCGCACACATGCTTTTCGACATATAGTCCTCAAATCAGAAGAAAGCTGTCACTTTGTACAAAACACCCACACAGAACGCTCAGATTCTTTACCGTGCTAATACCATATATTAAATACTTGTGAAACACACACATACACACTCCCACACATTCCTGCTTATTTGCACCATTATAGACAACAGGCAAGACTATTCTGCGCAGTAAACACATCAGAAGTAAACACATTAAACATCTGAATATAAATCTACATATTTAAACAGACCTCTACTTTGGAAAGGCAACACACAGATCTAAACGCAGACACTCATGAAGGTCAGAGTCTCTGCTGTCTGGCTCTCTGACCATTTAAAGTACCTTAGGATGCATCCATCTTCATAAAGAGCAGGACTCACTTATAATGCTCTCAAAGTCACATTGCTCTTGCACTCCGTGTCCGATTGATAAAATAGAAAGTCGAATTATGAGATGAAGACTTGAGCGAGAGCCCGCGTAGAGGACTGTGTGCATTTAGCTTGTATTCGAGGCCAGGCACCTCACAAAGCAAACTGACTATGCTAAAATGAGAAACAGAAAGGAATAAACAAGGTGGCAGATGCTAAAAAGGACGCAATGCAATGGGCAAAAAAAGTCCATCTGTGATGGGCTCTCTCGAGTTTGGTTGGCTTTAGAGGGGTGTGGGTTTGTCTGTAGGACTCACATATTCCAGTGAGCCGCTCTGAGACCCCTGAGAAAGAGTTAAAACCCACCAAATGTTCAATTTGTTCAATGTCACAGAGTTTCTGCAAGGAACATAAGCATATTAAAGGGATAGTTCATCCAAAAAATTAAGTCATTAATTACTCACCCTCAAGTCGTTCCAAACCCTAAAGCCCCAAAACACACATGAAGATATTTTTGATGAAACCTGATAGATTTCTGTCCTTACATTTAAGGTTCTTTCCACCAAAAAATGTGCTTCATACAGTTCAAGAGATCATAAAAGTAATCCATATTAATCCAAGCCTTCTGAAGAGACCTGATTACTTTGTATGATGAACCAATTTAGTGTAGACCTTTACTCGCATTTAAACATTGATAAACGTGCATACTGTAGAGTTAATCAAATACGGTAAGCGGAAACGAACTAACAAACCTGTGTGGTTCTCGTGCATCAAGTCATAATGTCTGTGTCTCTTCAGAAGATATAGATTAAACCGCTTGATTCATATAGATTAGTTTTACGATGTTTTTAAGAACTTTTTGATGCATCAAAATTTTGTTTATTTGGACTTTTCAATGGAAGGACAGAAATCTCTCAAGTTTAAAATAAAATAGCTTCATTTGTGATTCAAAGATGAATGAAAGCCATTCAGGTTTGGAAAGAAATGAGGGTGAGTAAATTATGACAATTTTCATTTTTGTGGGAACTATCCCTTTGATACACTGCAATATCAGTCTTGTATAATAAAAGCATGGGACCACACATTGAACATTACACTTGTGAAACATTTGAGATTGTTTCTGTCCAATGACAAAATAAATCCTTGGAGAGCAATGGAATTTTTTTGTTTGTTTACGTCAATGTAGTGTACTTCTTTGACCTCCACAAGTATCCAGGTATACAATTAAATCAAACACAATGAGTTTCAAGGTCCATCTCCTCCATTTTATCTATTATTGAGCAGTGTACACCAAAGAATCCTTACTTCCAACCTTCACCTTTCTTAATAATTAAAGTCAGAGGACACATAACACCATTATTTATTTTCTCACTTTCTTCAAAGTGTCTTTATAACCACTGTAAGACTGGTGCCAATGTGGCCCCCCCTCTAGAGGACAAAAGGCCCCCTGGGAATCCACAAAACTGTCTCTTGCATATGTCATCCAGGACGCAGCACACTGGGGAATCCACAAAGCTGTCTCTTGCATATGTAACAGTAACATCCAGGGGTGCAGCACACTGGGGGATCCACACCCTGTACTGACGGTCTCATCATTTCCCCTCCCTCACCACCGAGAATTCACTGAAAACCCATGCAATATAATGTGTACAAAAAGTAACCATACATGTTTGATATCTTTTGAAATGTCTCAGTGCGCCTGGTAAAATGGTCTCATTCTCCCAATCATAATGAAAAGCTAAAAGAAGTTCTAAAATCTGAGAAGTATAGTGTACAGTTTGGGACGTGCCTCCCCTGATCCCCTACTCAAAACATCTCCTGTATGTAAATAAGTATTCCCGCCACAGGATCTCAAGAAGCCATTTGGTTGCAAATTCTGAAGACTAATTATAATGACAAGATACCACCATGTGGTAGGTTTATATTATCTGGGTATATAAGGAGAAGGGACATAAAGTTCTGGGCGTCAGTAAGTCGATTGCCCGCACAGATCACTTGTGTGTAGTTTCAGTTCCAGGTATGGTCGGGCGTTAGTAAGCTGGTTGCCCACACAAGATCACTTGTGTGTAGTTTCATTCAGGAGTCTGTAGGCTGACTGCTCACACAATAGCTGTGTGTAATTTTCATTGCCAGGTAGTATTGTAACTGATGATTCTATTCTTGTAACATTGGAGATTTGAATTATTGCGATTACCTGGTTAATAAATTGTAACGTTTGATTCTATTCTGACTGCCCTCTAAAGATTGCTTTCTCCCTATTAGAGTAGCGGATTCGTATATTTCCATAAGCCTCGTCCAGTTTAGCGACGGCTAATACCGGCGTCTTTTAAGTGTGCCGGATGCAGGGGCGGGTTAATTCCGTTCAGGGACGTGAACGCCGTCTGGTCAAACTGAATTCGAATGCGCCCATACCTCTGACTTTTGATTTAATGTTACTTTAAACAAGGATTTGACCAATCCAAAGTTATTACGAGTGTTGTACATTGACCTACTAACATATCTGATAATGGCCAAAACCTTTACTGAAGTAAACAATTGAACTCAAGTTCTGAGGGGCTCCAAGGGTTATCCATGTCTATGATTGTGTACGTGTGCATTGACGGCAAATCTTAGATACATAACCATAATTACCTCTGATTGATGACCGGGCCTGACGAGATTGTGTCCGTGAGACCTGTGAAAACAGGGCCTCTGAGCGATATAGTTTCCCTACATCTCAGCGGGTAAAGTATTAAACAGAGTTGAAAGGAATAATCAATCATTCATTTCATATTTTAATGATGCACAGATATCATTAAAACCTTTTCATTTATGGAGTCAGATGAAATAACGAGATAAAATATATAAGAAGAAGTGTTCCATTTTAATGTTCTTGTTGTGTCGTGAAAAGGAAAGACTAACACGAAAGCCCTTCACCAGCTGAACGACTGCCGTCATTGGATCGTTCCAGCCGGGTCCTTTCTTACAGTGGTGACCCCGACGTGATCTCACAAAGACGAGAACGTGATTCTCGCAGAGACGAGTACGTCATTCCAGCCGCGACATTCGACTTGAACTCTCCTTGGACGTGAGGTTTGATATCCTTCTCATCAATATCCAGCTGCTGTGGTAAGTATATTCTTTGTTGCCTTTTAGAAGTTGAGGGAAATATTGTTTACACCATATAGACACATTTGTAGTACGGGTCGGAATACCCACTTTTGAGACCGGAACCGAAAAACCCGGTGGTAATAGGAATTAGACGAGAAACATGTCTTTTCAGGGAAAGCACAGCAGCACTGGATGAAACCGAGTTAGAGACTCAAACTAAAAGCGAAGAATGCTCTAGACACAAATTTCACAGGTCGGTTGAATTAACATTTGATTAAAGTCTTTTAAATTTTGTGGGTTACGGTACCAGCTTAATAACTGGTGGGTTATTAGAAGATAATTTAGTATTATCTCATCATCTTGATAATATGGTGATTTTGATTCCATTCAATTATAACCGCCTTTCTGATTTTAAACACTTCAGTGGATGAGTTGCTATTGTTAGGAATTTTTAATTGTTAATTAAATGTCATAATTGATTAAAATTAATTTTAAATTAATTTCATTGATAAAATGATTTCAACATAACCATTGATTAATCAGAAGCGATCTTATAATTTGACAATCACAGTAAAACCTTTATTATTATCAAGAGGGCCAGACATTTTAATTTCAGTTTACAAGTAATTAAGATAACAGATTATTATTTTATTTTTGATGATGATGTTAATGACACAATGAGGAATGATTAAGTTTGGAAACTATTTTAATTACTATTATGGGAATCCAAAACTAGTGATTTAGAAGCCGTAAATTAATGTAATAATTAATTATGAATTCAAAAATTCTAATTACATTTAATAATTAATTACACTTCCTGTTTACATTTTGCAACAATATGGGTTTATCAACTCAATTGCAGATTATACGTGTAAATTATAATCCTAAGTGATCCTATTAATTTTAACTATAACATCATAAGTTTTAATTAGAAACCACAAATTCTAATTTCAGACTTAACACAAGTCTGGCACTACCTGTAGGCCATACTTCATTTCCCTAGGTGATCTGGTTAACTCAAAAAAGAAAAAAAATATATAATAATTAATTAAAATAATTTTATTAAGTTAAAATTAAATAAATGCATAAATGTAAAGTCCTCTTTACTTAGGCCTGAGAGTAGATAGTACTCCCCCTAGTGTTGTGCTGGAGAAGTGACAGTGACACCATACAATCAATGTCACTTCTCATTGCAACAGGTCCAACTAGTCAAGGTCACTGAAGCCATGATTTTAAGAGACGATAAATACATTGTTCCAGAAGCCCTACAGAAACCAGTGATAAAGTTGTACCACGATTATGCACACACAAATGGCATCAGACATTCAAAGATGGTGTGACACATGCATCGTATGTGCCTCCATTAACCAAGGCAAGCCTGGCCGTACAAAACTGTGTAGACCAGAGCCACCCAAGGGACCTTGGGAGTTACTCCAATTGGATTTCATAGACCCACTACCTAGTGCCAAAGGGGGGTATCGTTATTGCCTTGTGATAATTGACAAATTTTCCAAATGGGTCGAAGCGATTCCCACCCGCAATAACAGTGCAGACACAGTGGCACGAGTAGTGGCGAACCAAATCCTCCCATTCTGGGGAGCACCAATCCAAATTGAATCTGACCAGGGCACACACTTCACAGGTCAGGTGATGAAACAAATATGCCAGATGCTGAACATCAAACAAAGGTTTCACATACCGTATCGACCGCAAAGCTCAGGCATGGTGGAATGTGCCAACCACACAATAAAAGCTGCCCTGAAACAACAGCAATCAGACTTAACGAATGATACACAATTCAACCCAACCTCTGAGGTGAAATTCTCAGAAGGAGACATGGTAATGTGCAGCGTTTTGTGAAGCAAGGTGCATTCACACCCCGATGGCATGGCCCATATGAAGTTAAAGCTATATGCAACAGCTGTGTGGCCACAACTGTGAAGGGGAAACTGCGATGGTACCACATGTCTCAGTGCAAATCATTCAAAAGTACTCAGAATAAATAAATGTCACTGTCTTCTCCTCTTGCCTTCCAGGTCGACTGCAGCGATCCCATGGAGGCCAGATGAAAGGAAAGTGTCTGGGCCCACGTGCATCAGACTGGGCCAAAGGATTTCACTCACACACAACCTGAAATGTGAGAGGTGGGTGTGGAAATACTTCAAGGGGCCATCCACACAAAAAATCACAGTCACACCAAAAGAAACAATTACATGGCCTCCCGGATTAGTACCGGATCCAAATTGCACACCACAAATTTGTTGTAGTTCAGGTAACACCCACCCACCTACAAGAAACATTTCAGGACACACTCGAGCACCAAATTCATACACAACCTCACTGCCTGGTATCAACTTAAAATAGATCCAGGTGACACAATAGGTAACATGTACACACTACACGAAAACAAAAACAATGGCATAGACCCAAAATTGTGCTACTATGTTATAAATTTGGAACTGCAACATATAGGCGCACACATACAGAAACACATAATGACACACATATAAGATTCACCGAGCTAATCGATCTCACGTCGTACACACCTAATGTCTGAAAACCAAAACTTTTGTCTGGACCAACCGAAAGGAAGGAATGTATTGTGTCGGGAATGTTTGCATAGCATAGACAATTTCACCAATCCACACAATTGTTCATGGACTGTTAAGTACTGTTTTAATTTGACCACCTGTGGATACACTAAACCCAAAAAGTGTCCAGAATTGCACTCAATTCCTCCTGGTGGACTGATTAGAGGAAACATCAACAAGACTTTATTACATGATGTAAATTTGGTAATGACACATGTAACTTATAACATTTCCAATATACTCTCTGACTGTACAAAACATTGTAATACTAATGATGAGTCATATGCATGGCTACAGTCACGAATCGATGATTTAATTTCTGATTACAAAGACAGACTTGCCGTCCAAATTCCACCTGCTCGCTAAAACGAGACCTGCTCAGCAGTATAGCCGGCCTGTTCGGATCAATTAATTCAGCAGCCAACACTTATAAAATAACCAAACAATCTCAATTCTCCACATGGTTGACAGATCAGATGGCCACTGGTTTCCAACACATCACCAATAGCAATGATAATATTATCAAAGCGGTTCGTTCCGAGCGCAGGCGCTTCTAACGATCAGCCACACATTGTTCAATCAGACCCGTACCATCGAGCGTGACTTAGCCTGCAGATCATATGCACAAGATTTATTCACTGCAACAAGACAGGAAATTTTAGATCTTCCTCTGCACAAGACCCCGAGACATGTTTTGAACGATTTAATTGAGGTTTTAGATTTACATAGATGGTTCTCTTCTGAAAAAATGAAAAATGTAAAGTATTCAGAATTATTATCCACAATTATGATGTATACTGGAAACGAATGTATTGGTTGCATTGGATTTTGTGTCACTTTTCCTTTAATCCACCCAGATCAAGTTTACCCAAATTCCACTAATATCCGATCCATTGGCATGGTAGTTAAAGATCAGGTAATTAAATGGGATCACCTCACCGGGTATATGACGCTGAAGGGTACTGAGACCTTATTTGCCAGTCGCACTTGCTGTCATGAAACTCACAATTATGTTGTCTGTACATGTAACACATTACAACCTTTCTCTCCCAATGATAACAAACTCATAAGTGTTGAATCTTTGCATGGACATTCAAATGCGATTCAGGTGTCTCATACACAGTGGTGTGTCATCAGTGAGATGAATTCGTTCACATATGGAGGACTGACCTGTCCTGCTGATCACTCATTTTGCTTGGAAGTGACAGAGGACTTTTCTATGGGCCAGATCGACATCCTCGGAAGGATGCCAAAGGACGCAGAGGTCTCCCCATGGTGGGACGACACCTTTTATGAACACGGAACACAAGCCTTGATCGACACGATGGACCTGGTACAGAACGTCATCCTCCAAACAGAGTACCACCTTACAACGACTGAAGTGACACTGCAGGGAAGCCTGTGAGTGGCCCAAACAGTGCCAAAGGGAGGAACTGTAAGACTGGTGCCAATGTGTCTGGGCCCCCCCCCCTCTAGAGGACAAAAGGCCCCCCTGGGAATCCACAAAACTGTCTCTTGCATATGTCATCCAGGACGCAGCACACTGGGGGAATCCACAAAGCTGTCTCTTGCATATGTAACAGTAACATCCAGGGGTGCAGCACACTGGGGGATCCACACCCTGTACTGACGGTCTCATCATTTCCTCCCTCACCACCGAGAATTCACTGAAAACCCATGCAATATAATGTGTACAAAAAGTAACCATACATGTTTGATATCTTTTGAAATGTCTCAGTGCGCCTGGTAAAATGGTCTCATTCTCCCAATCATAATGAAAAGCTAAAAGAAGTTCTAAAATCTGAGAAGTATAGTGTACAGTTTGGGACGTGCCTCCCCTGATCCCCTACTCAAAACATCTCCTGTATGTAAATAAGTATTCCCGGCCACAGGATCTCAAGAAGCCATTTGGTTGCAAATTCTGAAGACTAATTATAATGACAAGATACCACCATGTGGTAGGTTTATTAGATTATCTGGGTATATAAGGAGAAGGGACATAAAGTTCTGGGCGTCAGTAAGTCGATTGCCCGCACAGATCACTTGTGTGTAGTTTCAGTTCCAGGTATGGTCGGGCGTTAGTAAGCTGGTTGCCCACACAAGATCACTTGTGTGTAGTTTCATTTCCAGGAGTCTGTAGGCTGACTGCTCACACAATAGCTGTGTGTAATTTTCATTGCCAGGTAGTATTGTAACTGATGATTCTATTCTTGTAACATTGGAGATTTGAATTATTGCTTCGATTACCTGGTTAATAAATTGTAACGCTTTGATTCTATTCTGACTGCCCTCTAAAGATTGCTTTCTCCCTATTAGAGTAGCGGATTCGATATTTCCGCAAGCCTGCGTCCAGTTTAGCGACGGCTAATACCCGGCGTCTTTTAAGTGTACTTCGGATGCAGGGGCGGGTTAATTCCGTTCAGGGACGGCGAACGCCGTCCTGGTCAAACTGAATTGGCACGCCCATACCTCTGACTTTTGATTTAATGTTACTTTAAACAAGGATTTGACCAATCCAAAGTTATTACGAGTGTTGTACATTGACCTACTAACATATCTGATAATGGCCAAAAACCTTTACTGAAGTAAACAATTGAACTCAAGTTCTGAGGGGCTCCAAGGGTTATCCATGTCTATGATTGTGTACGGTGCATTGACGGCAAATCTTAGATACATAACCATAATTACCTCTGATTGACCCGGGCCTGACGAGATTGTGTCCGTGAGACCTGTGAAAACAGGGCCTCTGAGCGATATAGTTTCCCTACATCTCAGCGGGTAAAGTATTAAACAGAGTTGAAAGGAATAATCAATCATTCATTTTCATATTTTAATGATGCACAGATATCATTAAAACCTTTTCATTTATGGAGTCAGATGAAATAACGAGATAAAATATATAAGAAGAAGTGTTCCATTTTAATGTTCTTGTTGTGTCGTGAAAAGGAAAGACTAACACGCAAAGCCCTTCACCCGCGGAACGACTGCCGTCATTGGATCGTTCCAGCCGGGTCCTTTCTTACACCACCCATGCCCTACAAAAGTATCAAGGCTCTGACATGCACAAAAGCGACTTGCAGCGAGTGTGTCAACAGATGTCCATTATTTGAGATAAAGTGAGAGATAAACACAGCCCTGAATCAAAATCATTTTGACCTCTTTTCCATGTGCTGGTCTGATCTCTGATTTACTTAATCAGAAAAGAATGCTTCAAATAGCGCGCCTTTAGTGGGCACTTCAGTGTTTTAGTTCAATGCTCAAGTGTGTTATCAATAATTGAGTCTGCCACAGCTAGTCGGTGATGAATTAATTCACTAAAATGAATTTCCATGCCAGAGCGTGTTTGACTGCTGCATGTTGAGTAAGGCATATTTTCTTGTCGTCTCAGGTGACAAGACACATATTAAAATTACAGGCCAAAAATGAGATGGCCAGGTCATTTTTTTACCAACATTTGCATATTAAGGTTAAAGCTTCTGTTGAGAGGATTGTTATTTGAGTTCAGGCTTTTCCCCATGAGGGGTCTTTTACTGACACACTGAATGATACAGGCAAAAGAAAGCTACAAAGAAAAAAAAGACTACCACTGTGTTCAGCCAACTGAGTGCTTAACCTGAGTGTATTAAGATGAAGACATCTTGGTCTATCAAGAACTGACACTTCAAAACATTCACACACAAAATATTATTTGCTTAAGAATACACTTACTAAGTCTCATTGAAAAGATACAGTGGTCTCTTACACTAAATGAAGTGTCTCTATATTCTTTATAGAATGACTCTGCATTTATGCACGTTTGTAAAGCACCCACATGAAAAGAGCTGAATAGCAAGAGAGAGTCATTGTGAGATAGTGTGTGTAGTACCTCTTTCTGTGAGAGCGAGCAAGCCTCTTTGCCAATGGTTTGCAGTGCAACGTGAAGTTGCCCCTCTAAAATCAGCTGTTTGTTGTCCTCCACAACATATGCCTGAAATGCATATGATTACATTATATGATTAATACAATGACATTTGTCCTTAAATCTTAAAGCATCAGTAATGCCAGCATTCATTAATTAATATAACATTTCCATGCTGATTTGTGGTGCTTTCATCCAAAATGAAGGGTTGTTAAGTACCAAATACTTAAGCCTTAATAAGTTAGTGGCCAGTTGTCTGGTAATGCTTTTAGAAATCACCTTCTATTATAAGGTTTAAATCAAGGATCTTAAACATAAATTACATGGGATCCATCTGAATAGTTAAAGTGTTTTATAACCACTAATATTAAGTACACTAGTGATGCAATTACCAAAGAATATTGACTATTTAATTTCTATCCACTACAGGAAAAATAAAGAACTAGATGCACATTTTAACTATTTCTTACTCTTAAAAACAGTTCTCTAAACATATTAAAACAATCATCATTACTCATGATTTCTGAACAGTCCTTACAAAACATTTCATTTAATTCATTTACATTCATTTAATATCTTAGGTTAACTTTGACATATGACTCACATCTCCCCCTCAAAAACATATTTACTACATTAACACGTTAACTCTGACAGTTCTACAAAATAAGTCAAAAATAAAGAAATACAATTACTGGACTCAACACACCCTCCTAAAAATAATAGAGAATATCCAACATAAAAAAATACTTTTTTTAATATATATCTATATATATATATTATCTCATCTCCATCAAAAAGATTCACTCTCCTTGAATCAAAATAAATGTTTAAACATTTCATCTGGGTACCTTCCAGAGGATGATGATGTCGAGCTCTATTTCACTGCATTTTTTTACAATATTTGTCACACCGTCATCAGTCACTCTCTGTCTCCGCATCTGACTAGCACCGCCTGTGGAAACGCCCCCTCTCCTGGGTTCAGAGGGCAGACCCCTCCGGAAGAAAAAATCTGCACATGGAGTAGTAGAGCTGACAATCTAATGAAAGAGAAAAAGACAAAGAGAGTGAAACACAATGAGGACTGTTGAGAAGCTGAATGAATACGATAGTCAGTGACGCTTAATTCTCAGCATCGATCTGAACTAGTAATGACAACAAAGGGAATTCTTACTTGCTCGCTGCCAAGGTTAAGGTCGGCAAAGGTGTATTTCTTTGCTGCATCTGAGGTAGCTGAGGCAATAAGGGAGAAAAATGTCAGTATGTTCAAATATCAGTATGTTAACCAGAGTTTGCTGCGTTTTTTTAATTCACATATTGGTCTTTCCAGTAGGGCTGAAACGATTAGTCAAGTATTAGACAAATATGTTTGTTGTCGAGTAGTCGTTTGATCTCATATGACCTAATGTAAGAGCCTGCAATACTGCGGTTTGACCAGTGTGGCGCTGTAGCAAAAGACTGTAGTTCAGCCCTCCTGTCCTGGATGCAGTTTAAAGGGTTCCCTTTCGATATTTCACTCATACTGTAAGTATGGGAAAATCCCTTTTTTCCCCTTCACTGAAGCCTCTTTCAATCACACAGTTATAACTGCACGTGATTGGTTCGTGTAAGGTGAAAGAAACGAACCAATCCACGGCGGTGGCGAGCGAGCCTATGGGTATGCAGCCCCTCATAGCCTGCCAAAATGGGAGAGGCGTCTGGCTATATAACTCGCCGCTTGACACCGCATCTCAGATTTCTTCTCTTCAGTGACAAACTCCCTTCTTCGCTGATGCCATGTGCTGGGCAATATGAACCAAGAAGCAGACATGTTGTCAAGGAACAATGTCTCTTCAGAGGAATGGACGCTCCACCCGCTCGCGGTTCATAGAATTTGGGAAATATTTGGCAAGGCTTGAGTAGACCTCTTCGCCTCCAAAGACAACTCTCACTGCCCAATCTTTTTTACCAGGAGCACGGATGCCCTGGCCCACGAATGGCCCAGCCTTCCGCTCTATGCTTTTCCCCCAGTCGCTCTGCTACCGCAGGTACTCAGGCAAGTCAGGGAACAACGGCACAAGCTGATTCTAATACCCCACCCCCCTCTGGAGGAACCGACCGTGGGTGTCGGAGTTATTCCAGCTGCTGAAAGCAGCTCCATGACCGATCCTCTTGAGACCGGACCTCCTTTCTCAAGCGAATGCAATTACAAGCAGTTTCAAGCACTTTATCCAAAATGCAAGCACTTTTCAAACCTTGAAAACGCTACGTTAAAATTCAAGCAATTTCAAGGATTTCAAGCACCCGTACGAATCCTGTTTACAATAAGATATCATTTGTTAACATTAGTTAATGTATTAACATGAATGAACAATACATTTATTCAATTTATGTATTAATAAATGCTGAAGTTAACTTTATTTATGTTAGAATATGTATAACTTAATATTTTAACTAATTGCAAAAGCTGAATAGTAAATCAAAGTCTACGGATTAATCAGTGAAATAATCAACGATTAGTCGATTAATCGTTCTAATAATCGTTAGATTAATCGATTATCAAAATAACCGTTTGTTGCAGCCCTTTCCAGACAGCATTTACGCAATGGTGCACATTTTGCATAAAAATACATGGAATACATGATGGTTTGTGTACGTGTGTGCGAACTGGATGCCCCACCTTCCTCTGTTCTGCATCTGGTGGCTTTGAAGCACAGCTTCCCCCTCTCCCTGCTGGCCAGCTTAGAGTCTGCAAACACAACATGAAATGAAGAAGAAGAAAAACAAGAAAGATGATGAGTGTTCATCCACTTCTCGGAAAATCTTTATTTTTGGTGCCCCCACATCAGAGACCCAAATACACAAAAACAGTTCAGATGTCAAGGCCAGTTAATTAACTCTTCAAAGCTAAATCTGAATTTTAAAGTGCGTTTTGCTACCCGTGCTCCATATTTTACTCGGTTTCTTTATTATTGCTTTAATTAGCCTCAGCATTTTTGAACGTACCTTTATGTGAACATTGGTCATAATTGCACTTTTACATGCCAATGATAGTTTTGTGTACGTAACGCAAAAAGCAATTTACAGAAATAATTTGCCACAGCTTTCAAATCTAATTTGCGCTTATGCATATTCAAAATTACAAGATTTGTATTACGGGTTTGCATTACAGATTTGTGCAAAACTTTAGTGATATTTTATGAATGTCGATAACCATGTAGCAAATTGATGCAGTTTCCATTAACTGATGTTATGCGACTTCTGTTGTAACTGTGATGCACTAATTGTGAATATGCTGAAGTGTTATTGAGCTTTGACAACTGTAGAAGAGAATGAAATTACTAATATGAATGAATAACCTAAATTTCCTTACACAACATTATTGTATACATTTTTTTGTGCTCTATGGAATAAAGTCAAATGGATTTGAAACAGCATTAGGGTGAAGACGTTCATGGAAACAATATAAAATATTCTAAAATATATAAAATACACAAAAAAATACTATTCTGTCATCATTTATTCACAGCCATGTCGTTCTAAACCCTTATTCATATTCATATTTTTATATTATCTCAAAATAATTGGTTATCTAGTATCAAACAAGCACATCTGAGTCTCTATTTATGATATTTGATGTTCTCTATTTATGGTCATTGATCATGTGAATAAAAGCCTAAACTGAATCGGTTCATCCCATGAAGAGATTATTTCTCTTCAGCAGATTTGGGTTTAAACTGCTTTATTCATACGGATTACATTCACTGTGTCCTTATAAACTTTTTGAAGTATCAAAGTTTTGGTGGAATGGACTTTCAAAGGAGAGACGGAAATCTTTCAAGTTTCATGGAAAATATTTTCATTTGTGTTTCTAAGATGAACAGAAGTCTTATGGTTTTGGAACAACATGAAAGTGAGTAAATGATGACAGAATTTTCATTTTTAGGTGAACTATCCCTTAAGTGTGAGAAAAAAACAAACATGAAGCCATTGAGATCAACAGATCAAACTTTAAGAAAAATCCTCACAACTAAAGATCTTTCAATCCAACTTGAAACCTTGTGTATTTTTCATGTCTGAAACCTAAGATACTAACACAGCAGTTGGTTAAAGCCAAGAGTTTAGTAGAAACATTTTCTTTCAAAATGAATAGTATTCAAAGACTAACAACAAGGAAGTATTCTTCATTTATGTCAAGCTGTATGTCCAAGCTCCATCTTCTCAGATTAAAGTCTCTCTGTTCCTTCAGACCAATACATTAATTAAATGCATAGAATTAAATAACTTTACAGGCATATTATTTTAACTATTTACATCATTATTATTAAACTTTGCAGAATGATGTAGGAATAAATGTTACACACTGAGGTTCAAACACTTAACAAGCAAACGCTAATTTATCTTTGGAAGTGTTATGCTTAGGGTAGAACATTTTTCCAGTAAATTTAGAAAACATTACAGAAATGTTGGAACCTTTTCAGGATTTTTGGATTCTTCCAGGGATTATTGGAAAGTTTCCAGAAATGTATTAGAAATGTTCCACTTCTTTGCAACCCTAGCTGTGTTCAGTTACATATGCATCGTTTTGAATCCACAAGTTCTTGTTCACATATTTTCCCATCATTAAATGTATTCACCTCATCCATGACACGCATACACGGGATTACATTTTCAATTTAGTACACCGCTAAAATGCGTGTTTCACACAATCAGCACACTTTCAAAGTGACCTAATTTCATCTCAGCATTTCAGAGCAGCTGCATCAGTCTGCAGTGTGTGTATGAGCATGAGTTTCTTGCTCTTAAGGTATCAGTCGGACAGATGACTCAACCTCGTTCAATAGGCCATTTAAAGGCTGCAAGTCATGGAACGTTTCATCATGTGTCTGCACCCGCTCCCAGCTTCTTTTAATACTCTGCTTGGCCTTCTGACATGCAATCAAGTTCCTCTGCATCAATATTCACAGTGCTGGAGGTGCATATGGATTTATGTAAGCAGATTGCGCTTTACATGGATCTGTGTGATGTTTCAAAGGAACTACAGATGTGAAAAACTAAATATTTAAAAAAACAAACTAGTCTGGGGTTGTCTGCAGCTGGGACTTTCAAACTAATTTAGGCCAAGAACTCCCAAACACGATGATTCACTTGTTAGAGACCCCCTTTAGCCATTTATAATGTATAAGCAAAATACTAAACATGTTATTATAAAAACTTTATAAATTATTGCTATAGATTGTCATTGTCTGTAAAAAATACTAGAGAAATTAGGGCAAAATAATATATAAATGTTTTGTAATACTTCACATAAAGCCTTTATATATGATGAATTTTAAAAGTAGTTTTTAATGCATTAATTATGTAGTATAATGCATTATGTACTTTATAATGCACTGTATGATCTCATGAATAATTTTATCCACCGTTACAACATATTACAATCCTTACATATTCATTATTACACCTTTAGAATGTATAATGCATTAAAATACATGACAAACACACTTCACGTATTATATAATGCATTACAACCTACATCATTAATACTTTTATAATGCATTACACAAAGACATATAAAAAGTAAAAACGTTAGCAAGTATTTACTTATTTATCACCAGTTATTTCTATAATGACCATTATTTTGTGGGCAGCACTCATTTTAACAGAAAAATAAAACAGAAAAATTATAATCTGCATATATGAAAAAGTGCCTCCATTACCTTACAAAAATGTATTTTAAACAAATCCAAAATATTTTTCTGATAACATTTAAAAACATTCCATGTTGTCAAAATAAATGCCAATAATTAAATTTTGGGAACAAATATAATTTTATTGTCTTTACAGTATATTACACTAAGCATTTTTTTGCACAGTATAATGTTTTTATTATAAAACATGCAAATATATGGCTGCCTTTATATTTTAAGATTGTGGTTCTCTACCTAAGATGACTGTTTGATAAGAAACACTTGATAGCAAAGGAGAAGAATCGAGATATTGATTTTAGTCTGAGCGCAAGACGAACCAAGAGGAAAGAATGGAAATCATTTATGATGAACCACCATTATGCATTATGCATCTCGCTTTGTGTTGGATGGAAGAAAAAACTCTGGCACACTGGCTTGGAACCAAATAAAGGAGCGATTCACAGACTACCAAGCAATGTGGAGCAAATGATTAACCTCAGGTGGCTGCGAGAGGAATGAACGTGTCTGCTAAGAGACTAAGTGCATGTAACCAGAGCGTGCTGGAAGATTCATACCTTTATCTCCCACAGGGTTGATGCACTTGTGCAGCCTCCACTGCCGACTGCTGCTGGACACCTGAACTATGTGGAACTCACGAACACCTGCTTCACTCTGACAGAGAGAGAGAAGAGATAGAAATGTGTTGTTTTATTCATCCATCAAAATAAAATATATATATATTTTCAATGCTTCACTCGACTCGATAATAACGGCAATCAATAGTGCATGTTAAAATGCATAACAATAGGTTATTGGTCAATATTAGACTCTGTTTAATCGATAACAGCAGGTTTTCAATATTTAATTGTGCATGATTATTTACCCTGTTTTAAAATGCAGATTAACTTTGCTGTAATCTAATGCTCACTTGAAGTTCAACTTAAAAAAAGTTGACACTAATAATAATTTTTTAACACTGCTAAATGCAATCTTTATCAATTCATTTTTTACTGCATGTTAAAATGTTGTCTTAATTCAATTTTAGCAAGCAAACTGATTACATAAAAATAAATGTATTTACATAAATTAGAGAATTTCACATCTGTGCATCCCTAATACCACAGTGTTCACTAGTGCTGTGTTCGATACATCAATGTTTCATCACGAAGATTTGATGATACAAGTATCGATACAGCTGGCCCTGTATCAATATTGTGGCACGCGTGTAGCAGTGGACTGCACTTAATTTGAATACAAGGACACAGTTTAAAATGTTTAACACCAAGGTTTAGTCTGGCCGCAGAGGAACACTACAGGGTGGCCTGATATAAAGAGATGTAATCCCCGAAACAGAGCTTCCCACTTGCGCAATACAGAAATATCTGCTAAATGTGTTACTTATCTTTTCAACCTGGAAACCATGTGTACGCGCACTCTCTCCACTGTGGATAAATGCGCTTGCTTTCTGAAAACACCAGCTAGCTTGCAGTTTAGTGATCTCCACTTCAATATTCTATTGTCAGAAAAGTGTAATTTACATTTACATTTATGCATTTAGCAGACGCTTTTATCCAAAGCGACTTACAATTGCATTCAGGTTATACATTTTTATTAGTACATGTGTTCCCTGGGAACCGAACCCACAACCTTTCGCTCAGCTGACGCAATGTTCTACCACTGAGCCACACAGGAACACGAATTCATCAAGTGTTCACTTATGATAGAGAGAGCGATGTTGTGCATGTATGAATTACCATCCTAACAATGAAGCTGTGGCTTTAATTCCTTCAGAAACAATGATGTTACCAGCTCCTTGTTGAGAAAGATAATGTATGTAGCTCTTGTGCGATTCAACTATGTTATTGATAAAATTGCAGGGCAGCGCTAAAAAGTTTGTTCCTGAATGTCTGTGTGCGGCCGCAACATGATCTGTGTGCGTGACCGAGCATGTGTGCAAGTGACTGAGCATGTGTGTGTGTGTGTGTGTGCTTGAGATTCAGTGAAAACAGCGCATTAGTTTAGAGCTCTTCTAATTATTATTTTTTTAATGTAGAGAGTGTGTTAATGTGTGCAATGATAACCTACCAGCAATGTTAAGATTATAATTGTTTTATATATTAATATGACTACATTTATTACAATATACATTTATTAGAATACAGTACATTATTATTTATGGGCTTAAAAAGATGCAGCAAACAATCTAAATATTTTACCTGGTGGGGAGTGCCCAATGCAAACATTAAACATATGCCATGACCTATATTGTTCTGTGGTACTGTTATGGAGGCCCTTCATAATGCAGAGGTCAACTGCCTGCTCTGCCTATAGCTAGCAATGGCCCTATAGCATGCAGTGTTTAATAAACAGCTGTTTTCCTAAATTCTTTGAGGTGAAATTCAGTGCAGTAGCGTATCGTGATACGTATCGTGGCCTCTATATCGTGATACGTATTGTATCATGACTTTGCTGTTGATACACAGCAATAGTGTTCACACCTTTCATGAAGTGCAAGAAGAGAATGTATTAATGTGAAATAATGAGTAGTCCATGTATGGGAAAGAGCTCACTGTGTTAATGTTCTCCACGTCCACGAAGACTAACATGCTGCCGTTCTTCTCCTCTCCCTCCTGCCGTTCTTCGGTCTCTCTCTCTCTGCCGTGCAGTGTGTTGCTGCGGCTGGCCGTGGCTCTGATGCCGAGAGAGCGGCTTGCGCAGATGAAAGCCGTGTGTCGAAGAACCCTGTGACTAAAAGTTTCAGAGAAAGCCAAGATGAGTCACTGGAAGTCCTCTTTAAATGGCAGAAAGGAAATTTCCAAATGAAAATGCATATGCTTAAGTTTGATTATCAGACACTTAACAGCGCAAAACCACAACTGCTCAGCATCAGCAGTAGGCAATTAAAGACAATAAAATATATTTAACACTCTATATAAAGAATAAGTTATTTTTGGAGATTTTGCTTTTATTAGATAGTACAGTTGAGGAGACACAGGAACCAATATTTCAAATAATATTTTCAAATTTCTACTTAATCAGTTAAGTGTTTGGTGGGTCTCATACAATGTAATTTTAATGTAGCTGAAAAAATAAATAATTGTAACTAATACTACTCTTATTAGTATTAATATTATAACTACATTATTGTTACTAATAATAACAACATCAACGTTTTAATTGACAGTGATAATTTATTAACTTTTTACCATTGTTATTTATAACAGTATTATTATTACTATATAATACAAACACTATTCTATAGTATAAGTACGTAAAAGTTTTTACTAATATTAACATATATTATTGTTGTTGTTGTTATACTACTATTATAGTTATTAATAATTATTATTTATAACATTATTTAGTAATACCTTTTGTATTGTTTAACAATGAAATGTGGATAGTTAAAATATTCATAATACAAATGTTTATATTGTCTTAGTCTAATGATTTAAAAATACATTTATTCAATCAAATTTTTTAAATGGCACTAATTTTATTAACGCGCGATTAACGCAGCGCGCATTTTCTGTTTGACCCGTGCCGAGCCCGTAGTTGGAGAAATGAATATGCTGACAGTAAAAAAACCGTCTAGTAACAATACATAACACATAATTGGGCAAACCTTGTTTAATATCTGAGACAGGCCGTTCCTGCCGCACGAGCGCAAGGTTTTGCATCTGCTCTGTTCAGCGAGCGGTGGAGAGGAGAAGCGCTTTTAGTTAAACCAGATATTATGTTGCTTCTCTAATTTGACATGCAAGTATAGCCAAAATCATAGCACAGCTATTGTTTTTATCTTATGTGATTTTATCAGATGACGGCTCGATTATAAATCAGGATTTTTGTGCAGATTAACATCATGGAAGGGAGAGCTGGTTATGTAATGGGTCACGTTTCAGTCACTATTTCATATTTATTCCGCTGTCTGACAACAGAAACAGTAAAATATAACAATGAAAACAGTTTTATTGAGAATTTGGCTGCATCAAATTACAGTATGTGGTCACATAGATGCAAACAAATGTAATAATAAATGATATATGTACATTTTGCTTGTTCAGAAGAAGTGAGCTGCCCTGTCCAGCAACAGGTTTGTGTCAGTAAATTGTAAATTAGTGGAAAGAAAGGGAAGTAATGGGAATCTGGTATTTCTATGTTTCTATTTTTTTCATGTATCTAATAGACATGAACAAGTTATTTGAAAAATATCTATGACCTTTGAATAGGGCTGTGATGGTCGCTGTTGCCACTGGCGGTAGTGCACATGATGTCACACTCTATAACAAGCATAATACTAAGTTTTGTATACAAGTGTAATAATAGTAACAGATGCAAATAATTTTATTTAGACTATAAATATATGCTAATTCACAAATGACCTCAAACACCATGCACGGCGTTTCCTTTAGATTGACAGGTTTGAGCGCAGGAAAATACAGTTTATTCTGCATTCAGCAATTTATTTTTCGTGATGAGTGATGGACCTTGTTGGGGAACCAAATACTACATCACCGATCTGGAATCATTTCCATGCATGTCACCCATCCGCGTTTGTACAAGTGTCTTCAAGTTCACGTGATAACAAGCGATGATTGAGCTTAATTTATTTATATTTGAGTTTCCGAAGTATGTATATAAACATACACAACACCACGCCACCAGCGGTAGTTGGTCCATTACCACTGCGGTGGTAAAATTGGCCACCGTCACAGCCCTACCTTTGAAGTATGTCTAGTCTTCATGCTCTATGTTGAGTATGGCTTCGCTAATAATACATATCCATTTGCATAAAGCATTCATATTTGTCCATGTTGATTAGAGTCGTTAAAAACTTGAAATGTATTAATTTAAGGTACATTTAGAACAGATAAAAATGTGCGATTAAGTTGCGATTAATCACGAGTTAACTCATTACAATCATGCGATTAATCGTGATTAAAGCATCAGATTAACAGCTCTAAAATCGGACACTTAATATAAACTTTATTAATATTGGCAAAAAAATAATAATAGCTTATTTGCCATATAAATATTGCACATTCAATATACTTGCATTTACAAGTGTACTTAATTGTATGAAAAATATTTTAAAAGGTAATTATAAAAATGCATTTCTAGTACTAAACAAGAAGCAGTGCACATCTTTGAACAATAGGCTGCTACTACTACCATGTGAAGTCTAATTGTATTTATTTTCCTAGAATCCAAAATGAACCCATATATTCAAGTGCACTTAATGAAATAATAACAGTCCAGCAGTATGTTCACAATATATACACCTAAAGAAGCTACACTGACATGAGAAAAACAGCTTAAACAAACCCTGCTCAGTTCTTAGTATTGTCCATTATTAGTTTAAATAAAGCATACACGGCCATGTACCTGAGTTTGGCGGTCTTCTCCGTACACTCATAGTAAAAGAGGAAGTTGATTTCATGGACCCCCTCTCGGTCGGGCCCTCTGAGCCATAATGGGATCTGTAACGCCTCCCCAGGTCCCAACACACCTCGTGATAAAGGAATCTCTGCCACCACTGGCCGGTCACCGCTGGTGACCCCAAACGCTGCTGGAGACACGAGCGACACGGTCGCCACTGATGGGGGCATGGCCACAGTCTTGTATGCAGAGCAGTGCTCTGCTGCTGTGGGGGTCACTGGGGTGAGGTCAGAGGTGGCACTCCCGAACGTGAAGAACTCTGGGTGTGTGGATGACACCCGAAGACCAGTGAGAGGGACTGCGCTCACATTCACAAACTCCACCCATGCTTTTCGGATCTCACCACACAATAAACCAGTGGGGAAGTTAATGAAAAACACCTGGGCAGAAAAGAAAAGACAAACAGTAATTACATGGTTTATCTAACAGAGGTTTGACTATGGATATTTGGTCTGGTGCACATGTAGCTGATGGTTGCAAAGAATCACCAATTAACCCTGTCAGGAACAGGAAGAAAAAAATATTTAGGGCTAAAATAAAACAACAACATTACATATCAATATAAAATGAAATGTTTTAGAGTTTTTATTAAAAATGGATCTTACAATGATTCTGGACTGATATTGTAAAAAACAAAACTTTTCAAAGGTGTTGTTTCAAAAGATGGTCTCAGATGACTGGAATATCATTCTAACTGAATCTTTCACACGATGATACATGAGATGATGCATACAAAACCATTTTGACCAGCACAGCATTGATTTTAGGTTTTTGACGTATTCAAGCCAAGAAAATCAAATGTTTGAAAATAATTGTGTCTGGACCTGAAAGGGTTAAACTGAGAGCAAAGCCACAGTTAATCAGTAAAAACCATAATTAATAATTTTTGTTAAAAACAGAGAAAGGTCGATATGAAACTGACAATATTGCAAGAATCGAGTGCAAAGTGCATACGTACTCACATAAGAACACTCAATAAAAGTCTTTCAGTCAGCCAAAAATCAACAATTACTGATGATTTCACAGACATAACTAAAGCACAAAGCTGAACGTCCTAGAGGACTTTGTGCACCATTTTTTTAAAAGGGATTCAATGACTTGAAATAAAAATTAAATCCACTAACTAGTACTTCCTCAGAAGCCATTAAAGTAGAATGGTAATTTAAAACAATACTGATAAAAACGTGGGCGCCCTGAATCCCAAAAGCATTGGAGCATATGATTTTTGCCAGCTTGACCGCTCTTTTGTGATCTTTCTGTAAACAGATTTACTTTTGGGACTTCAACTAGTGCAGAAATCTTCATTATAATGCCAACATTTTTGTGTCAAATAAACCACTGAATGGCTAATTTATATGTAGATGGGTTTGTCTCTTCATTGGAACAGATTTGGCAAAATGTAGCATTTCATCACATGCTCACAAATTATCTTCTGCAGTGAATGGGTGCCGTCAGAATGAGAGTCCAAACAGCTGATAAAAATATCACAATAATATACAAATAACCCAGTTCATCAATAACCAATTTGTGAAGGGAAAATCTGTGTTTGAAAAAAAAAAACATCAAGATTTAAGTACTTAACTTTATAATGTTGCTTCTGGCCAAAATATGAGCCCATAATCCATATTAACACTTTCTCTAGTGAAAAAATCCATCCTCTGTTGTCCTCGCACATCAAAATCCACCGACATATTAGTTTAGATCTGTTTTTGCTTGTAAACGGTGCTTGATCTGTGCATATTTCTCTCCTCATTCAAATTAATTATAAACGTATTTTATTCAGAAGCAATGGTTTGAAAAAAAAATGACGGATTTGATTTTCACCTTACAAGACTGTGACGAGTGGGGCGGGGCCAAGAGCCGTGGGAACGGAGCGAGGCCGGTGGAGTAAATGGTAATGAACGACACCTGCGCCACTCACCAGTCTCGAGTCCCACGGAGAAGCTTCGGAAGGGTTAAATGAGGAGTGACGACAGTGGAAGACGAGAGAGGACCAGGCCTGGATTTTAGTTTGTGTTTTGTGTGCAGCAGTCGTCCGTGAGGGGCTGCCGCTTTTCATTTGTGTTTGTTTAT
Organism: Gymnocypris eckloni scoliostomus; assembly: GCA_027564155.1. NCBI lineage: Eukaryota > Metazoa > Chordata > Actinopteri > Cypriniformes > Cyprinidae > Gymnocypris > Gymnocypris eckloni. Next base: position 19,254,343 of record CM050412.1, on the reverse strand, counting down.
TTTATAATTAAAGTTATTAAATGTTCGCCGGTTCCCGCCTCCTTCTTCCCGTACTTACGAACTGTGTTACATTGGTGCCGAAACCCAGGAGGAAGGAGGGACACGCTGTCAGAGATCCCTCGCTGCTGAGAGGGATCGCGGTGCTGAGGAGATCGGGCAGCAGGAAGTAGCGGAGACCGCCAGTGGCTGCCCAAAGCGGTGGTGCTGGAGCAAAAGAAGAATAGGTGGGACGGAAGACTCGCTGCCGTGCTCCTGGGTCGAGGAGGGGTGGCTGCCGTCCGAGAGGGAGCGGAGGAGTCGACCCCGTTCGCCTGGAGGCTGAAGCCTGCTGCCATCCGCCATGTTTAGGGAGGAGCAGGGAACGGGGGACTCGCTACCGGCTGCCCTCGCCCGGAGGAGCCATCGCCGACCGCCAGGAGGCGGAGGAGCATCGGGCCATCCACCAAAGATGTCCAGTACCATCGCATGGCACCGCGAGTGAGCCGCTCAGCTGGTTGAGGACCGAGCGGCAGTGTGTCCGGAAACCGGGCCGAGATTTTTTTTCCTCTCTCCTCTCTCTTCTCTGTCACTCCTCATCCTTCCGTCTCCTTTTCTCTCGCCTCATCTGTCCTTACCCCAGGTACGCCGCGGCCGCCTGGACGGGCTCCCCGGAGAGGGGAGGGGAGTAGAGCGCAGTCTGTGGGTACCCCGGCCTGCGAGGCGATGGGGGTATGTGACAGTGGGCGGGGCCGAGCCGTGGGAACGGAGCGAGGCCGGTGGAGTAAATGGTAATGAGCGACACCTGCGCCACTCACCGGTCTCGAGTCCCACGGAGGAGCTTGGAAGGGTTAAATGAGGAGTGACGACAGTGGAAGACGAGAGGACCAGGCCTGGATTTTAGTTTGTGTTTTGTGTGCGGCAGTCGTCCGTGAGGGGCTGCCGCTTTTCATTTGTGTTTGTTTATTTTATTATTTAAGTTATTAAATGTTCGCCGGTTCCCGCCTCCTTCTTCCCGTACTTACGAACTGTGTTACAAAGACATTAACTAATGCAATGGAGTCATGTGGATTACTTGTGGATTATTGTTATGTTTTTTATCAGCTGTTTGGACTCTCATTCTGATGGCACCCATTCACTGCAGAAGATCATTTGTGAGCATGTGATGTAATGCTACATTTCTCCAAATGTGTTGCGATGAAGAAACAAACTTACCTACATCTTAGATGGCCTGAGGGTGATACATTTTCAGTAAACTTTCATGTTTAGATATACAATTTCTTCAAATGATACAGAATTTCAAAAAATACAAATAACCTGAACTTGCTCTGACTTGCTTTTTGCTAATAAATTATTTAAATCACTGCAATATTAATAAAATAGCATCATTTTATATATACCCTGACCAAAATCAATCTGAACATATTGTGAATATTCAATACATCACTCAGGCCTTGCAGCGCAATATGAACACTGTAAATCATTAAATAGTTTCGATTTAACTGTGACAAGTGTTTTTATACTAGATCTGCTGCTCTCAGGACCAGTTTAGGTCCTGTAGCTTATTAAAGCTTAAAGTCAAAGTCTGATTTACTCAAACACACCTCCAGTAAGGGCATAGGTGGAGTAATAATTGGGTCCAGGCGGCGGTCTGGTCCATATGTGACGGAAGTCTTTTCTTCTTTGGTCAAATTGAGTCGGTGTCCTTGGATCTCCAGATTCTGCTGTCCACGAACACACATCAGATCCCCGGCAAGCGAGCCTGCTGCACAAAGATTAGTCACATCTACAGTTAGTCTTCCATCAGATAAATAACTAACTGTTGGTTTCACTGTTTACAAAATATCAAAGAATGAGTGTGTGTGATACACCTTCACTGTCGTCCACTTCTCCAGTGCCCAGGTTGTACACCACACCAAGAACATGCAACTCTCCTGTCTTATGAGGAAGCAGCTTCAAACGTGCCTGAGAAAGCGAGACCAGAACAAACACAAGAACACAAAGCCAATTCAGATAAAGCAGTGGGGAGAAAGAGAAATTAGAAGAGGAGAGATAAGAGGAAAACGATGCACGAACCACTTTGGTCTCCTCTGGACTTATGGTGAACTCTGGAATGACTTGCGTATCAATGATGTCATTGAGGACCGTGGTCTGGAATAGATTAAAATGCAGAGGTTAATCTAACTGATGAGAAACTCAAAGCCTCAGGCACGATGAAACGAGAGATGATTAACGGCCTCACTTCTTTCAAAGATGCTGCCTCTTTCTCATTGGTGAAGGTTTCTCCTGCTGTGCTGCCCTGAGGGCCAGAGAAGTCTTTCAGAGTGAACTTCCACAGCAGAGACAGAGCTGACAGAGCCAGAGGAACCTTCAGAGGGTTACGGAAAACCACCTCCACAATGATGGGCTCTGTGATGCAAAAACAAGAAAGAAGCCAATGAATTAACAGCAGACGATGAGAAACGGGAACAATACAAGACTCAGATTTGAGGATGTACCAGTTGAGCTGCTACAGTAAAACTTCAAAAAGGCTCAAATCCTGACATATCGATACAGAAAAACTACAATTTTACAGAAAAACGACCAGTTAGCACGCAGGCAGCCTATAACTATGCATTGGGGTGCTCCGATTGATCGGTTACCAATCACAAACGGCCGATAATCGTTTCGGGATGTTTGATCGGCGGTCTTTTTCCAAAGTTGGATTTTTTACAGTGCAGTCCGTGTTGCTTCTGCACCATTGATGTACTGCACATGGACTGCATACTAGGCTTGCCGTGATAGACGGTGATGGCGGTTATACCAGTGTTAAGCCGCAAAATCATTATGTCACTTGCCCACCGTGGCACCGTCCCCCACCATCGTTTAGATTTTATTAATAGTAATAAAAATAATTTTGTTCAGTTAGAGGACACTACAATTAAAACTGAACGCTGCTACTCAATGCAGCGCACAGAACAAACGAAGGAGAGTCATGCATCACAGCAGTCTAGCAGTACCGCGGCTGTCCCGACCAGATTTCTTGCGCCGCGGGATTAATTTCCCGAATACAACGCGGTAACGGTCGGTAACTCTGGTGCAATTTGAACGGGAGCGGGCGGTGTTGAACCAGTGTTTCGTTTTATTGTGTGTGTAAAGCATTTGCAACAATGCTCAGAGCAGGCTAGCAGATATAATATACAGCTCTCAAACAGAACAGACAGGTTGTGATGAGTGACAGAGCAGAATAAGGATGGAGTGTGAATGCGATGTTCTTGAAGGACATTCAACTCATCTTTCCTTTTTTTTGTATTATGCTTATCCTATCATTTTAAATGACAGACTGTGTCAAATGTATTTATTTTTCTCTGATGCACTTTTCACTGTGTTAACAGCAAGATGTTAAATTAATTTAGTATTTTGGCAAGACTAATAAAATAGATATTAGGCTATTTTTTTTCCTATTGTGTTGTAGGCTGAATGTTAGCCTAAACAAATTATATTCTGACAAGACGAATAAAAATAAGGATTACATTTTTTGTATAACTTTTTTTTTTCTGTGACACTTTATTCCGTGTTCGCAGCAAAATGTTATTGACATTTTTCTGTCAATAAATTCAAGACTCTTGACAAGACGATTTTTTTATTTGTTAGCCTATCTGTCTTTCTTTCATCAGAAAAGTGAATAAACAGTGAATATATCGCGGGAGCGGGTGAGTGTGGAATAAAACCTCAAACAGTCCCGCGCAGACCTCTACATCACAGATCAGATATCATTTATCGCGTGAAGAGAGATGACTGACAAGAAGAGTGAGGTGACACAGACAAGACGATGGTGGAAGAGTTTCAAAACGAAATGTAAAAGCGCCCGTTTTAAGCCTGTTGACTTCTGAGTCTGACATTAATCTAATTCAGGGAGAAAACTCACCGAGATCTACCAAGTGAAAAGTAAATAAATGATCAAATACATATTAAATAAAATAAATAATTAAAAAGGCTTGTTTGGATGTATCTTTGTTGCATTAATTTAATAATAAAAAATTAAATATTTGTTTTATTATTATTAGTGGTGGGCATAGATTAATTTTTTTAATCTAGATTAATCTCACTGTAATCTTGAAATTAATCTAGATTAATCTAGATTAAAATGGCTCATTTGAATTCTGCCGAAGGCATTCAGAATATGTGTGCTACCCAAATAATGACTAAAAGTAAGTCTTTGAGAATGGGTTTCTCCAGGGGCTCATCTCCTGTTTCCAAAATGCATCACAAACTGCTTGAGAAAGCTGTTCTGCTATGATAATTGGCGATGAAAACAAATTATGTTCAATAAGATGTACTTGTGTTTACTAACTGTTTATTCAGTTAAACATGAATTTTGAACTGTAGGCCTACATAAGAGGTCGTGATGAACTGTTTACAGTTTCCATTGGGAAGCTTCTTAAAAATAAATTTTCCCTGAAGCAAACCCAGCGGCTTCATAGCTGCATAGCTTCCTGTTTGCTTAAAAGCGCAACGTTTCGTTGTTATTCTGAGTGCACACAAATAAACGTAGAGTCTTTACAGATTCGAAAGATGTATTAGGCTACTTTTATCTGTATGACCAAAAATGACGGAGATTTTAAGAGCAAGTGGCGCTTTTGAGCCTGTCCTGCAGCAAACGCTTCCACACAAACACTTCAATAGCGCACATTTCTCTAAGTTAACATCATATTGAGCGGCCATGTAAAGTTGCTACTACATACATCTTTCAGATGAAAAGCCATATTTGAGGTTGATGAATGATAGGTGAGCGTTTGGATGTCCTGACCGAGTGTATTACCACATAGACCAGCCGTTAACAATCTGTCCATCACGGACTGCGTCATTCACGTGATTCGTAGCGATTTTGTTTCCCATCCCGCGATTCTCGAAAAATGCCAGCCTCTAGTTCGAAGACTCGTTTCGACCCTACAGTGCAATTCCTCTAGGTATACATCCGCTAAAATATCAGGGTGAAAGTCATCATAGCTTGCGTAGTATAGACCCAGCTCCCAACCCAACTTTGAGAATAGATTAACGGCGATATTTTTTTTATCGCCCGATAAGAGTCTCACGTTAACGCAGCACGTTAACGCCGATAACGGCCCACCACTAATTATTTTTCACCATTCACGACGCCATCATTAGTTCCTCTGTAAGAACAAGCTGTTTGGAGCATCTGATGCCCGTATGGACATAAACACCACTGATCCTCACAAACTTCTTCAACACACACCAGCATCCGTTATAAAACACACGCTGTTTTCAACTATGTGAATATACTGAGCTGTATTCAAGCAGAAATATGATGTTAGAGTGACCGAGAGCGCACATCACGGTTCGTTTGCGCATCATTTATAACGAACATAACGCACGCCTAATGTACGATCATGTCACTGTAGTCAGTTTTACCTTGATTACAATAGTCGCCCATCAAAACTCATGTCTACTAGTGTGACACGAGTTTTGATGGGCGACTATTGTAATCAAGACTCGTGTCTACTAGTGTGACACTGGCTTCTTTTATCCAGCCGAGAGCTGTAGTTTGCTCATACAGAGTTTTTGAGCAACCGTTTAGTCTGTATTACACACGATGAGAAACGTTTTGCATCTCCGAAAACAGAATACGTAGAGAGGTGGGGTACTGTTATTTATTTATAGCCTATATATTTTTTTACATAACTTAACATGTGAGTCACACTGACCTAAAGGGCGATCTTCCAGCATTGCTTTCGTGATCGATCTATTAGGCATCTCTGATCTAAGTGATAATGTTTTGTTTTTTTTAAACATTCGTTTCTCATTTATTTGGTTCCACAGGATTTGCTGATTTTTATATTTTTTAAACACTGCTTGACGCCGAATTGCTGCTGATATTAAAGTCAAAGTAAAACAAGTACGGCGCTTACAGGCTATTTAAAACCTAAGGAAAAGAGGGAAAACTCAAACGACCCCCCACCACGGTGATACCATTATAACCGGTGTGACATCAGGTCGATTAACCGGTGGGAAAATGTCCTCACCGTCACAACCCTACTGCATATGCACTGCAAACGGAGTATGTGTGAAGCTGGTGTAAAAGGCCCATCTCACATACAGCTCATGAAACCAGGCTTGTGCTGTGTGTAAGCTATTGTGCAACAATTGAACGATCGTCAAAACAAAAATGTAGTTCATGATCAAACATTTAGGTGAGATAAATATATATATTTTTTTTAAATTCTAAAAAATGCCCTCCTCCACAATCAAATTAAAAATCCTCTCTCACAAGAGTTGCCAAAGAGGGGAATTAATTTTCAAAAATGAAATTAAGGCTGTGAATAAATGTCTACAAATCTTGATTGGATCATCACTATAAATAATTCTACATTATAAAAAGAAGGCTTTAAAAAGATCGGTATCAGTGATAGGATCGGCAGATACTGCTTTCTGTGATCGCCTCAAAAATCCTGATCGGAGCACCCCTACTATGCATCATTAGAAAGGTACTTGATCCCACACAAAAACTCTTGAATAATTTTGTCGAGCAACAGTAAATTTAATTTGATGTGCTATGCTGCTGAAATATTTGCTAATGAGGAATAATTACAAGTAGGAACATGGCAGCAACACTAAAGGGTGTCAGCAGCAAGTTCCTCCTGTTCCTCTTTACTCTTCCCCTCTTGCTGTGGGGTGTTAACAGGCGAACGTTCGGCCATTATGATAACTAATTCATTTCTATGATCAATACTTGTCTTACTTGCACCACTATATATACTGTATATCACTGATGAGGCAGGTCAAATAAAGCTAAGGCCGTTATGCTTCACTAGTTCTCTCTTCGATTTCATTAAATAAAGAGGAAAGCAAATGGTGAATAATTCATCTCAGTCCAATTAAAAATACCCTAATAAACCAAAAATGCAGCCCCGCAAGACATCACATGCAATAACAAAGACCCTAAAGTGCATCAAAACCTCCACAGAAACCAAGAGTTTGTCAATGAAGCAGTCGAGGCAATATAGATGTGTTCAAATCAAACATTAGAAGAACAGATATAAAAGTACAAACACAAATTCTTAAAAAGTAGGTGTTGTAGGAGGGAAAATGTACCCTCCACTACGGCGAGGGGGTATTGGAGGTTGTCCGTTTGACTGTTCAGACAGCATTGGGAGGGTTGGAAGGTGTTGGGCACCGTCCCTCTATTCGCCACAGCGACGACCCGTTCCTCCAACTCCCTCCACAGCTGGGAAAGATCCCGGTCAAACTCCTGGTCCAAAGAGACGTGCGTTGCAGCTTGTTTCTCGCCTGTGGAAAAAAATCAAGTAAGAGATTAGAATATACAACTGGTACTGTACATGCCAGTCTGTCAGACCAGTAATCTCATACAGATGAGACTAAATAACATGGGCATTACTATAAAACATTTAAGTTCAAATTAGTATAGATGTATAAATAAAATGTTACATTTTGATAGTGGCCACTCATCATTAAATACTATTTTGCCCTCAATAACTTGCTTAAATTGTAATTAAGCATTTATAAATAGTATTCCATTTGTGCGCTCAATTTATGACAATAAAAACTGTAACACTTTATTTTAAGGTGTCATTTTATGGTGTAATTATACATTTAAGTACTGAGTGATATTAATTAACTACATGTACTTACTACATGGTTAGGGTTTGGCTTAGGGTTACTTGCATGTAAATATGCATAATTGACTGTTGTTATTATAATAGTAAGTACATGTAACATAAACTGAGCACAATTATAAAAGCAAAACCATTGTTTTTGCCCCCATTTTTCATGAGATGACCTCAAAGATCTAAGACTTTTTTCTATGTACACAAAAGGCCTATTTCTCTCAAATATTGTTCTTAAAACTGTCTAAATCGGTGTTATTGAGCCCGTCTCCTTTGCCGAGATAATCCATCCACCTCACAGGTGTGGCATATCAAGATGCTGATTAGACAGCATGATTATTGCACAGGTGTGCCTTAGGCTGGCCACAATAAAAGGTCACTCTAAAATGTGCAGTTTTACTGTATTGGAGGGGTCCGGAAAACAGTCAGTATCTGGTGTGACCACCATTTGCCTCATGCAGTGCAACACATCTCCTTCCCATAGAGTTGATCAGGTTGTTAATTGAGCCATGCAAGAACTGGGATGTTTTCAGCTTCCAGGAATTGTGTACAAATCCGGCAACATGGGACCGTGCATTATCATGCTGCAACATGAGGTGATGGTCGTGGATGGATGGCCCAACAATGGGCTTCAAGATCTCGTCACGGTATCTCTGTGCATTCAAAATGCCATCAATAAAATGCACCTCTGTTCGTTGTCCATAACCCCACCGCCACCATGGGCCACTCGATCCACAACGTTGACATCAGCAAACCACTCACCCACATGATACCATACACACTATCTGCCAGCTGCCCTGTACAGTGAAAACCGGGATTCATTCGTGAAGAGAACACCTCTCAAAAGTGCCAGACGCCATCGAATATGAGCATGTGCCCACTCAAGTTGGTTACGACAGACAAACTGCAGTTAAATCGAAACCTGCGTGAGGCAAATGGTGGTCACACCAGATACTGACTGGTTGTAGGGATGCAGCGATTACCCAGTTTCTCGATTAACTGCGCTTTAAAACGTCACGGTTAATTAATCGTAAAGGCTTACTTAAACATTGATTTTACCCTTTCGTTGCTGATGAATATAGTGTAGCGATTCAGTATCTAAGGTATTTTTAAAAGTCGCGGGCAGCGTTCACAAGTTTGTGTCCTCCTGAATTGTGGAGGAAATACTGTCATGGATGTTTACAGAGCAGAGGTCACCTTTGGTCACCAATGGAAGACATGGACTTTTGATTGTCTTTATTATTATTATTAGTTTGTGCTGCATTATTGGTTAGGCCTTCTGTGTTATTTCGGTTTCAAAAGGCAGCACTAAATAACACTAAAGAGTATCCATTTGATTTTATACATCAAACATTTTGTGAAATGAATAAATGCATAATAACGGTCATAACCGTGATTATTCCTCAGACAATATTCATTCCAACAAATTATATAAATTGCTGCATCCCTAAATGCAGGAAAAGTATCCTTAGCAAAAAAATATATATATGCATGTCCTTAACATACAGTAAAAGTATGTATAATACAATACAATATAATGTAATATAATATATTGAAAGTTTGGGGTCAGTAAGAGTTTTTTATTTTAGAAATCAATGCATTTATTCAGCAAGGACCAATTTCATTGACTAATAATGCCAGTAAAGACTTGCATGGTTAGAAAAGGCTTCTTTTTTATTAAATACAGCTTCTTTTAACGTTCTATTCATCAAATCATTCTTACAAAATGTATCACTGTTTTCACAAAATTTAATCAGCATAACTGCTTTCAACACTGATAATAAGAAATGTTTCTTCTAAATCAGCTGATTAGAATGATTTCTGAAGGATCGTGTGACATTGAAGAGTGGAGTAATGATGCTGAAAATTCAGCTTTGCCATCAAACGAATACATGTATTAAATAGAAAACAGTTATTTTATATTGCAATAATATTTCACAATATGACCGATTTACTGTATTTTTCAGACACACTGTGGAGTCCAAAATTCTGAGATTACGCACAAACCTGAGATTCAAAACGTGTAAATAACCAGAATTATTCAGGACTGAAAACATAGCAATAGTACAGAAACTTAAATGTTTCTTATTCATTTGATATGTTGACAATTAAAAAGTTAATTTGTGACATTTTGTATAAACTGTCATAGCTACCACTGAAGCTCATCGCTCTCTCTGGGTCATTCCCTATCAAGAACATGATCATTAGGTTTTCCCTTCACACATTTCTTCTCTCCTTACAAACATGACCAACAAATCAAGGCAGCAGAAAAGGAATATTATGGAAATGAAGAATATATAAACTCAAGAGTTGACTTATGTCCAAACAGCCAGTGTGTCTCAGAAGATTTTTGGGATACAGAGCCTCAGGCAAGTGGTGCATTGGAAGAGAAAACAGGTTCATCCATTCATCATTCAACACACACCACTAAAGCCTCCCTCCTTTTCAGTGAGATCCGGGAAAATACTTTAATTAAAAAGGTTTTCACACCTCCTCAGGCCTGTTCTCTTCACTCCATCATTTACTCACCATTTTTTTAACACACATCTGAGCTCCGTGATATTCCTGAAATGAGAGTCTTTCTGTTTGTCTCTTTAATTGAAGTTTGTTGCAGATATCGAATGTGGTAGTCCATGTTCTTTCTCGTATTTTAAATGTAATTTATTCTGTGATGCGAGGAGCAGACCCTCAGCACTAATACTACTAAGTCTCGTTTGACATTCTCGCTGGAAATTACTTTTTTATCTGAGAATATAAAAGGTGCTGTGTTCATCATTTCACTGTGGGCATGATGGGGAAAAGGCCATCGCAACTTATTGTGGATGTTAAGAATATGCCATTCTGAACCCTAGCGCTGTGCTTTGTTTATTTGCGTGCAAAAACAGTCAATCATATCATTGTTCAGTTCACTTTATATAACAACATGCTTGCTTTTTGTATGAATAAGGAAAACAATTAAAGTCGGTTTCTCACATAAATGCTTGAAATATTTTTTGAAAGGTTGGTATTTTTTTTAATATTTTTAAAGTAATCTCTTATGCTGCATTAATTTGACCAAACATACAGTAAAAATAGTAATATTGTGAAATATTACAAATTAAAAAGTATTTTATTTCATACATTGTAAACTGTACTTTATTCTTGTGATGTAAAGCAGCATCGTTACTCCAGTTGTCAGTGTCACATGATCCTTCAGAAATCATTCTAAAATGCTTCTAATTGGCTGCTCAAGAAGCTTTGTATTATTACCGGTGTTAAAAAACCAGTTGTGCTGCTTAATATTTTTGTGTAAACTGTTACATTCTTTTCTCAGGATTCTTTGATGAACAAAGTTTAAAATAACAGCATTTATTTGAAATAAGTGAAAATAAAATGTCAAAATGCCTTTATACTGCCACTTTGACTTAGTTTAATGCATAATTGCTAGAAAAAATATTAATACTTAAAAAAATGTATGGACTACTTTTATGGCATTTTGTCATATTTCGAGGGGGGGGGGATTTGACCAACCCTAACCTCTGTTCAGTTTCATTGTATGCATGAGAGTAGCATGAACATTTAGCTAAATATCTCCTTTTGTGCTCCACAGAAAAAAGAAAAGCATAACAGCTAGGAACAAAATGAGAGTGCCTAAACTAGGGATGTGCAACAACGATCGAGTACTCGGCCGTGACAGCGATGATCGATCATGAAAACGATGATCGTGGATAATTTTTTCCTGATTGGTTAAAGCAGCACCTTTAGCTTGCCACAGCATGCAGTCCAAAATATAGACGTGAGAAGAAAGAAAAGCTTGTTTAAATCATGTAGTGATATCTGGGTTAGCTACATACATATCTGATTCATCTAATATAGGATGCGTTGGGGTATTAACATTTATTAACATGCTGAATGCGCTGCAGTTTCTTGCTCAAATGCAATGCCCGATATTGACGGAGTTATTTGAAACGGTCATATATTGCTTTTAGATGTTTAAAAAAAATACTGATGTTACAATAAGGCAGCAGCGCTTTTTTCATCATATCCGTTTAACACCAGGCACACTTTAATTTCAATTGTTTTCACATTGTATCACAAATCCCATTGTATGATTTTTAAATAATTAATTTCCATTTTATTACATGAAATAAGTATTTGATACAATAGAAAAATAGAACTTAATATTTGGTACAGAAACCTTTGTTTACAATTACAGAAGTCAGACGTTTCCTGTAGTTCTGGACCAGGTTTGCACACACTGCAGCAGGGATTTTGGCCCACTCCTCCATACAGGTCTTCTCCAGAACTTTCAGGTTTTGGGGCTGTCGCTGGGCAACACGGAGTTTCAGCTCCCACCATAGATTTTCTATTGGGTTCAGGTCTAGGCCACTCCAGGACCTTGACATGCTTCTTATGGAGCCACTCCTTAGTTGCCCTTGCTGTGTGTTTGGGGTCATTGTCATGCTGGAAGACCCAGCCACGACCCATCTTCAATGCTCTTACTGAGGGAAGGAGGTTGTTAGCCAAAATCCCGTGATACATGACCCCATCCATCCTACCCTCAATACGGTGCAGTCGTCTGGTCCTCTTTGCAGAAAAGCACCCCCAAAGCATGATGTTTCCACCCCATGCTTCAAGGTTGGGATGGTGTTCTTGGGATTGTACTCACCTTCTTCCTCCAAACACGGAGGAAGAAATGGAGTTTATACCAAAAAGTTATATTTTGGTCTCATCTGACCACATGACCTTCTCCCATGCCTCCTCTGGATCCTCAGATGGTCTTTGGCAAACTTCAGACGGGCCTGGACATGTGCTGGCTTGAGCAGGGTGACCTTGTGTGCTGCAGGATTTTAATCCATGACGGTGTAGTGTGTTACTAATGGTAACTGTTGAGAATGTGGTCCCAGCTCTCTTCAGGTCATTGACCAGGTCCTCCCGTGTAGTTCTAGGCTGATCCCTCACCTTTCTCATGATCATTGATAATCCACGAGGCGAGATCTTGCATGGAGCCCCAGCCCGAGGGTGATCGACAGTCAACAGGAATTTCTTCCATTTTCTAATAATTGCACCAACAGTTGTTGCCTTCTCACCAAGCTGTTTGCCTATTGTCCTGTAGCCCATCCCAGCCTTGTGCAGGTCTACAATTTTGTCCCTAGTGTCCTTAGACAGCTCTTTGGTCTTGCCCATAGTGGAGAGGTTGGAGTCTGATTGATCGAGTGTGTGAATAGGTGTCTTTTATACAGGTAACAAGTTCAAACAGGTGCAATTAATACAGGTAATGAGTGGAGGATAGGAGGGCTTCTTAAAGACAAACTAACAGGTCTGTGAGAGCCAGAATTATTGCTGGTTGGTAGGTGATCAAATACTTCATGCAATAAATTGGAAGTTAATTATTTATCATACAATGTGATTTCATACAATCATACAGCATCATACAATTTGATTTTCAGGATTTGTTTTAGATTCTGTCTCTCACAGTTGAGGTGTACCTACGATGAAAATTACAGATCTCTCCATTCTTTGTGAGTGGGAAAACTTGAAAAATCGGCTGTGTATCAAATACTTATTTGCCCCACTGTATATGTTTAATATCATAGGTTGTGTCATAGAACAGGCTTCAGCTTATTGGCATAAAGTCACTCTTCTTTTTAGATGCTTCTTTTTTAATAACATTGCTGCATCATAATCATAATCTAACAGTTCATGTTTTCGTAGGCAGGTTATGATGTCATTTTTATTTTAAAAATTAATTTTCATAACAGTCTTCAGATATTTTCATTATTTCATTACAAGGGTGCTTACCTTCAGCAAGTCTGCGCTCATGGCCGAAGAACACGCGTGTTTGTGAGCTGTGCAGGCAGGGCAGAGGCAGCTGCGGGAGGGAGCTGTCACCGGCCAACTGACTCATGCTCTGAGGGCAAAAGGTCAAAGTGTCATAAACAATCACTTGAAGAAATGGCACTTCTTTTCTCAGTTGTACTCATGTGATCACGCAGTGCTTCTGCACAGGAAAAATATGACCCTAAATGATTATTACACTTGCTGACAAAGAACTATGAGTATAAAGATAACTATAGCGATTTTTTACTAAGATGAAATAAAATAAACTGTAAATATTAGATCAAAAACAATACAAATTAGGATTTTTTTTTGGGCAAAAACACAAAAAAGCTACAATAAAAATAATGAACAACAGTTCAAAATGTAAATCATATACAACGGTATAGAAATAATAGTGCTGTAAAACGATCAATACAATCAATGTATAAATACACACACATACTGTATATATTTTGACAATTGTTACATGTCTTTACATTAATATATTTATATTCATATAATTTATATTATAAAAAAATAGATTTAATTATACATTTAATATATATACATACATACATACATACAAACATATAAACTTGTGTGTGTATGTGTGTGTGTGTGTCTACATATATATATATATATATATATATATATAATAAATATACATAGTCCACATTTTTTTATGCAAACAAAAACTTATTTTGCATGCGGTTAATCTTGATTAATCGTTTGACAGCACTAATAATATTAAATAACACTACTATTACACTGTAAAACCACATTTGGACGTCTCATTTATAACTTTTAATCTTGGAAAGATGGTTGAGAATGATCATATATTGTATAAATGAACTACACAAAAATGTGCTGTCTATGACACGCGACACTGATATTTTACACTGTTCCTGGAGTGCTAGAATGGCACCATAATACTCCAATTAAGAACCAAAACAAAGAAGAAAGTTGTCATTTCCTCTTATTACGTATTCAGGCCGGGTGCTTGAAGGTAATGGAGTTCTGTGGACCAGAACAACCCAAGGCCAGAGCGCTGATGAAAAAGACTCAACCAAACAATGACAAAAGAGCAGTCTCACACAGAGAGACAGTTAAACTCAGGGCTAAAGTCTGACTGTGGTGAGGGAAAGAAACTGGGTCAGTGGCCTGAATGTGACACTACCAGAATCTAGCTGCTTTCTGAGAGTAACAGAGGAAACGTAGGTTCACTGTGAAAACTGCTGCCCTCAGGAAGACGTTTCCGCAGCATCCGATCCGCACTAGCCGACTGAGGGATAGCTTTTTCCCTCAGGCTATCAGGCTAATGAACAGTCAGAACTAAACACCCCACAGCACACTCCCACTCACACAACATGCCATGCACTGCACATTAACACAGTTCCACTGGACTACACACACACTGCACTAACACAACCTATCTGCTATCACTGGATACCATACATTGCACATCCACAACATTGCATATGTATAATCTGTTGCACCTTTGCACAACTATCTGTTGCACAACTAATCTGTTGTATAATGTATAATCTGTTGCACCTTCACATATTACTATAGATGTGTACATACGGTGTATAATGCATATTGATAACTAAGTATGTCTTTATAGTACACTGTGTGTACTGAGTATATGTATGTGTATTCTGCACATTGTCTTCTTTACAGTCTGTAAGTATATGTACTGTCTATATGTAAATTGTTTTTTTGCACTGTCTGGAGCACGCTCTCAAGAATTTCACTCACCAAGGCACTTATGCTGTATATAATGTGGTGTAGCTATCAAGTGAAATTTAAAAACAGCAACAATCTAAAAAATAATATGAGACCTTGGACCACAAAACCAGTCTTAAGTAGCACAAGTATATTTGTACACCTGCAAAGCCTGGCAGTAGCACCTCAATGCATGTCTCTTCTGTAACAGAAATAGAGACAGTGTGAACTGACTGACACATTAAAAGAATGTGTCTGCGTCTGTGAGAGTACTTCGTGTTACTGCGACGTCAATAGCTTTCAGTTGTTAAAGCAGCGTCAGCTTCCAGGTAAAAATGAACAGCCTGACCTCATCTGACTCTGTGTAAACAGCTTTTTCTTAAAGGGGACCTATTATGCAAAAATCACTTTTATAAGATGTTTGAACACAGTTGTGTGGCCTCGGTGTGTGAAAACAACCAGCCTGTAATGGTAAAAATCCACCCACTAATTTTTGTATAATCTAAAAACATAATGAACAGTGAAACATAATGAAGGCACTTGTGCTGTGGTGATGTGACAATAAAAGTGATTTGATTTGATTTAAAAACTGCTCTTATCGTATGTCTATATTTGATTGAACAGTAAAAATATAATGTGGTGTAGCTATCAAGTGAAAGTAAAACAGCAACAATCTAAAAAATAATATGAGACCTTGGACCACAAAACCAGTCTTAAGTAGCACGAGTATATTTGTAGCAATAGCCAACAATACATTGTATTGGTCAAAATTATAGATTTTTCTTTTATGCCAAAAATCATTAGAATATTAAATAAAGATCATGTTCCATGAAGATATTTAGTAAATTACCTACCATACATATATCAAAACGTAATAATTGATTAGTAATATGCATTGCTAAGGACTTCATTTGGACAACTTTAAAGGCGATTTTTCAATATTTAGATTTTTGTGCACCCTCAGATTCTAGATTTTAAAATAGTTTTATCTCTGCCAAATATTGTCTGATCCTGACAAAACATCAATACATCAATGGACAGCTTATTTATTATTTATATGATTTATAAAATATATACAAATGTATAGAAATATTGAGCCTTATGACTTGTTTTGTGGTCCATGGTCACATATTTGGAACATGAGAGTACAAATCAATCACGATTTTCAAAAAAATTAATATACACTGCCATTAAAAATGTTGGGGTAGGTAAGATTTGTAATGTGTTTTTGAAAGAAGTTTCCTATTCACACCAAGGCTGCATTTATTTAATCACAAATAGTGTAAAACTCTAATATTGTGAAATATTATTACAATTTAAAATAACAGTTTTTTTTTTTACTTGAATAATTTTAAAATGAAGAAAACACCATGAATCCTTAATGAATAGAAAGCTCAATATCGTACAAATATCATTAATTCATAATTCAGAAATATCAATGGTTGCACTAGGTGACTTTGATTTGCGAGACAAAATATTTATAATATTACAATAATAATAAATAATACATATTTTAAAAAGCAAACCTGTTTATCAGATTAAAATCCATTTTGATTTCATGTTCGTCTTCACACAAAGTGGATAATTATAATGTTTTAATAATCCAGGGGTGCAAACTCGTCAGGGGTGAAAAAGGTGACAAACTGAACTAAACTTCAGGAGTGAGATTGGTTGGATGAGGGAAAGAACATTAATGTAAGCCAATCAGAGGCAGAGTAGGGCGGGTCCGTTCCTTTGCCAACATGGGACGCTTCAAGTGACTTGACATAGATGACTCGCAACGAATTTCACCGAAAGGTGTCAAGTTTGCACCCCTGATAATCACTATAACTCTGTGAAAATGAGGAAGTTCACACCACAGCGATAACGATAGCAACAAAAGAACAATAACATTATCCAGTTGATATCCAACTGATGTACAATAAAAACTGGTCGGAGCTCAAGCCTTTAAAATGGCAGATGACGTAACTGCAGCGCTCTCTTAACAAACGTTACGTTATCGTCGGGTAGTGTGGACACTAAAATAGTTATCGTTCTTAGTGTGAATGAGCCTTAAGTTGAATGTAATGAGATGCCAGTGTGTGTTTCTAACCTTGTACACATAGAGGTATTCCCTGAGGAAAGCAGCCTGCTGTACAGCCGACTGTTTGCTGTCGTTGATGAGAATGTGCCGGAAGGCGGCCACTGCGTTCTCTGGCTGCCGCAGAGTGAAGGACTGCCGACCGATGGTGAAGTTGATGTGATCTTCAGCCAGTGTCCAACCTTTACCTTTATACACCTGCAAAGCCTGGCAGTAGCACCTCAATGCATGTCTCTTCTGTAACAGAAATAGAGACAGTGTGAACTGACTGACACATTAAAAGAATGTGTCTGCGTCTGTGAGAGTACTTCGTGTTACTGCGACGTCAATAGCTTTCAGTTGTTAAAGCAGCGTCAGCTTCCAGGTAAAAATGAACAGCCTGACCTCATCTGACTCTGTGTAAACAGCTTTTTCTCAAAGGGGACCTATTATGCAAAAATCACTTTTATAAGATGTTTGAACACAGTTGTGTGGCCTCGGTGTGTGAAAACAACCAGCCTGTAATGGTAAAAATCCACCCACTAATTTTTGTATAATCTAAAAACATAATGAACAGTCTCTCAGAATGAGCCTTTTCAGATTCTCTGGTCACGTCACTGAGGGGAAAAAGTCATGTGACGCTGCCCTATAGACACAGCCCTGAGTGAGAAGCTGCGTTCCGCCTCCATTACTGATTACTTGCTGTAGCTGCTGGAGATATTCATGGAGTCAAAACAAAGTTTTAAATGTTAAAAAGGCTTTCCATGTCAGCGCCAAAGAGGCTTTAAGTGTTGTATTTTGGGATTCACTAACGAACATAGGAGTCTCCATAGACTCCCTCCGTCTGAGCCTAGGACACTGTGGTTAAGTTTCATTGTCTGATGAAATGTCCTGGAAAAAACTGTAAAGTCCCCAATACATGTAGGAATCAATACCAACCCTTCGTGCACGAACGTCAGCTCTAGACAAAGTATCACGCTTTTGTTTTACAAACTGCTTTTCTGAAAGAGCTTCTTGGCACTCTGTAAGGCTAATGATGCTAAAGCTACCATTGTCTGTTTTCACTGGTGCTGTCTTCATGAATGACCGTGAATAGGAATGTGGTAGTTAAAAGTTGCATATGAAAGCAATGTAAGGTGATCACTTGACTTTGTTGAGCTTATAATCACGAGTGGGACTTATAAAATTTGTTATAGCATGAGACCAACTATGTTACTTTTATCCTGCGCTCCTTGTCTGTGTAATTCATAAACACAAATGTATTATGCACAGTGTCAATCAGATGACTGACGTTGAAACAGAGTACGTTTTCTGTAAAGATAACTAGCTTGTACTAATTATGTAATGTTTATTTGTAAAGGCTAGCACTGCTAATGCTGGTGCTTGAGCTATTGAAGCTCCACCCTCTTCTCCAGGTGCAACAGCTCATATGCATTTTAAATAACATACTCAAAATTAGAGTGTTTGGGCTCGTATCCTTACAGTGGCAATTTTAACAAGCTATAAAAATGATCTGTCTGGTATTTTGAGCTGAAAATTCACATACACTCTCTGGGGACATCAGACTTATTTTACATCTTGTAAAAAAAGAGCATAATAGGTCCCCTTTAAGAGCCAATGCCTTTTCAGAAGTCTTGTAAGCATTTTATTTATTCAGGGCAGTAAGCAGTAAACTTAGATGAGTCAATCAAGCTTTATCTGTTACAAGCAAGATATCAGCATTTGACACTCAAAATGAGGCCTGCCAAAATGGTCACATGATAGAGCGTATGTGGGTGATATGATCAAAATCTCATATCCTGAGTCATTTTATCTCACGGTAACTATACATGTATCACAATATAGTTGTTTTTTACTTTAAAGTCTAAATATCAAATTTTTTATACAAATATCATAATAGGATATTAATAAAAAAATACTAGCCTAAATTTAAAAAAGAACACAAGCTTCATGAGGACAAGTAAACAGTCAGTCATTAAAAAAAGAATAAGACACTAATTAAAGCAATAGGACAAAAAACTACAGTAGAACAAATAAATAAGTAATGTTAAATTGTATAAGTTATCAAATGTATAAAACACTGTATATTCTTCACTGTGTAAATTTAAATATATATTTCTTCTTATTAAAGTTACAAAAGAGGTTTAGTCAAGAGCAGTGAGTGATATTCTCTTTTGTTGTTTGATTAACATGAATGACAGACAGCAGGAATATTAGACTACTGTCACTTTAAGAGCTGATCCAATATACTGTTACACAGCTCTTTCTCAGCTGTTTGCTTTCACTTAAGACTTAACACTAAACTGTGTTTACAATAATACTTCGTTTTGACACATAAAAGTGTTTATTTAAACATTCAAGACCTATAAAGCTGCAAAAATAACTACCGCATTCAATGAGCGTCATCTTGACGTGCGCTCGCCTCTCTGACAGCGCTCAGAAACAGTCTATCGGACAGCACGCATTTAACCAAATGAGCTCTCTTTCACTGCTGATTGTGTTTTAATGGCTTAAATTCATTTATTTTTAAACAGCAATGCTTAAAAATGTCCGCAAACGATACGTTTTCATGACGTTTAATGCACCGCATAACAACCTTTTTTTACTCCAAGGCCCTGCACTGTCAAAGACTAAATCTGAAAACCCCTGAATACATGTTTTATTATTACTAATGCTGACAATGACAGACGTGTACATTTTAGGAAAGTGTTTCTTGTGTCTGCGGTCATACCTGTCCAGCTTTGCTGAAACGATGACCAGCAAGTATCATGTGGAAGGCAAACTTCCTCACCATGGGGCAGCGCATATTAATGAAGCAGTGAGCTGCCTGCTCCAATAGGAGTGCGCTGCGCAGGTCACAGTCCTATCAGAGAGGAAAAGAGGAAGTGATGTGAATTGGCAATTGGCCTAGCCATAAATGTGAGTTTGAAGCGGGAACACCTGTTTGAAATGACACTCTTCTAAAACATTTGGTTTAAATTTAGTAATTTAGATGCGATTCAGAACGCTGTCAGCTGGGACTTAAGCTCACCTCACTGGTCATCTTGATCAGAAGTGTGGCAGCATCTGAGTATTTGGTCTGACTCTTCAAAATCTCAGCACTTAAAAGACAACACCGCTCAGCCAATAGCATGTTTCTGTGACACAAACATAAAAAACAATGTCTTACACACATTATATGCATGCAGGTTTCCAAATAAATCTGAAAGATTGAAAACAAACAAACTTGAAAAACGATTTCTATAAAAATGCCTAAAAATGTCCGGCCTATTTAATAAAACAAAACAAATATTTAAAAGCCACATAAAATGATATCCAAGAACTAAAATAATTGTAATTTTATTTATTTATTAAAAAAGCATTAAAACAAAAACTGATGACACTAAAACTAAGAAAAAACTAAAAATAATTGTATTTATTCATTCATTCATTAAAGATAGTAATAAAAACAGTAAAGTATTAAACTTATTTTTGAAAATCTGTATGAAACACTGGAGCAAAAATTCAAATAGTTAGTTAATTCATAAATTAAAATTCTTGAAAGAAAGAACTAAAATTACATCTTTATTTTAAAAGCATTACCCTAGTGAAATTGTATATATTTAATTGGATTTGAAATACATTTATATCGTGCTAAGTATACTACAAATATCCTCATCAAGAGTGACATTAAAACACATTGTAGACTTAATGTTAAGAAAAGTGCATTGTGCACAAGTAATATGCCAAGTAAAGTTTAATTATAATTTTTATATCAGCAAGTCTCGAGTTATCTCTCAGTAAATATGTTAATAGATTTTAACTATACTTAGTATGAAATAAATGTATTGTACATATATTAGTTTTTTACTAGGGTAGATTTACTTAATTTTGTTTTTAAACATTTTACATTTAAAATATAAAAACATTATAATATGTGACCAAATAGTATTTAAATGGGGGTGGGCGGAAAATAATTCCATATGAATCAACGAAGCAGTAACACTCTACAAAACCAAATGCAAGCGAATGCATGTTCTTACTTGCACACGTCTCTGTAGGTCTGAATGGCCGTGTCCATGTAGTGTGCTGGGTATGGCCTGGGTGCCCCGCTCTGCAGAAAAGCAGCGACAGCAGCCATCTCCTGTAGAGACAGAGACAGCAGACAAGTTCAGACAGTATTACTCTGATAACCCACTGAAACAGCTAGAATCCCTATCTGTGGAGCTAATTTCAAGCAGCAGCTGTGCTATGACTGTGGTGTGCGTCGCACCAGCGCTCCAGCAGCATACAGCATGGCCTGGTCAGAGAGGAAGTCCTTCTTGGCAGTGTGGTAGCAGTTGTAGGCCAGCTCATAGTGCTGAACGAGGAAGCAGAGGTCGGCCATCTTCCTGATCTGAAGCTCTGGAGCCTCTGAGGGATAGCTGATATCACAGGAGTCAAGAATCAGATGAGAACAACAACAACTATTTTATTTGTACTTCAAGTCACTTACAGCAGCCCTGCAGTGTTCTTTAGTTCAGCAATACTCTTCTCTGGGACTTTCCCTCCACCAAACAACTTCTTAGTGGCGGAGAAAAGAGATCGGCTCAGACCTTTTCTTGAGACAACCTAGGATGAGAGATAAATAAAGATTAAGAAAATTACATAAAAGATAAGTTCAAAAGCTGTGCAGAACAAGTTTAAAAAAAAAAAAAAAAAAAAAAAAATATATATATATATATATATATATATATATATATATATATATATTCAATAAATGCAGCCTGGCTGAGTTTACAAAACTTCTTTCAAATATTTAAAACATCTTACAGCCCCAAAACCTGGCATTATCTCAAAATAAAACAAACAATAAAATACACAGCTACCAGGGAAAGCGAAGAAAGAGTCAATCAATACAAAGACTTGTGATGAATTCGATGCAATGGTTGGTTTGCGTTTATGTACCTGGTCGTTTAGCTGCCGTATGTTCTTCTCGATGTGTGGCAGTAATCCTCTGAAGGTGAACTCCTGGATAAACTGCCGGATGTGGTCATGGTCATTCAGGGTCAGGCAGGTTCCTCGAGGGGTCGGGGTGGTGTGTGAGGTCACGCTGGCCTGCTTTTGAGGCCTCGTCACATCCACATTGTTTACAGACTGACTGGCGTTGTTGCTAGGGTAACAGGCATCAGTGGGCTGGTCCAGCTGCAGAGGATGAGTCTCTGAGATCCCATCTGCAAACACGAGAGGAACATCTAATTAACATTAGACAATCATTCAATCAATCGCATCAATATGAGGGTTATAACCAAAATCTCTGATAATGGGATCAACTGTGCTGGACTAACCTCTATTGGATGGATCAAGACCATCTTCCTCTGCGCCGATGTTGTTTTCAACCGCATTACTCACTGCAGATTCTTCAAATAGCTCCTATAAAACATACCAGGGATGAGGAACATTTCATTTATCTGATCCAATTCAATTTTCCAAATTTAGAGAAATCTACGTAATTCCATTAGGTCAGTACTTGTTGGGACGAAACAAATCATTTCAGTAATTATTATTTTTCATGTCATCAGATAAGTTTCTAACTTCAATAATGTAAAAATATATATTACCTTAAAAAGTTATTTTATATCTGACTTAACCCATAGAATTGAGTTTTGTTGGTATACATTAATGTATTTATGTTGATTCAGCGCTATACTTTTTTTTTACTTGAGTAATTTATGTACTTTTACTTACTATTTTTCTGTTAACAGTTTTTTCATTGTTGCTTTGCGATAATTCAGTGAAAATAAAGAATGAAAAGAAAATGTTTGTTAAAAAAAGGATTAAAGCAGTTTTACATTATAACATTTGTAAGTTATAAATGTCATACATAAATATACCATGTTCACACATATACGATATATTATATAAACAAAAACATTTCTTATGGATGCGATTAATCACGATTAATAGTTGCCCAGCATTATTCATAATATTTAGTAAATTAACATTTTATTGATCACAGTGGAAGAACACTATTAAAATGTACATTGTAATATTTTTATATTATAATAAAATAGTTGTGATTTCTTCCACCATGGTCCATAAATTTAACTTATTAAACATAAAATATTGCATTACACTTACACCCAGGATACATTTTTGTCTAGTGGTAGTAGTATATATATATATTGTTTTTTGTCTTTTTTTTTTTTTTTTTTTTTCATTTTTACATTAACGTATGAGGAAGTTTCTACACCTTTTATCTGGCAAAATTATACTAAACTCTTTAAGTGAGTTCTATTCATAAGAGTTTTCTAAATACATTAAAAGCGTAACAGTCTAATAAAATATGTTTGACAGAAAGGGGAATCTTTCAGAACATGCATTGAATAGGGTCTTCGCTTTAAGAAAAAATGCATGAGTTAGTCTTGTATGACTTAAGTGATCTAGTAAGTACCACTTCAGCAAATCTAGCTTTAAAAGGGATACAAATATCTGTTTGAAATTTCCGGATGCATTTCATGTAATTTATTCTTTGTACATGTGTCCCACTCTTCTTGTCACTTATTTAATATATAACGATTGATAATAGGTCTGATCTGAGGGAGGAAATTGGCATTTGTTTACTTCCTGATTAAAAGCCTACTTTGCAGCTGCATCAGCTTAATTTTTGTCCAGAATAAGTGGACCAGACCTTATGACGATAATCAGAAGTTTAGAGTTGTATGTTCAGAGCCTGAAGTGAAGTTGTGGCACTCACAGGGTTGAGTATGCTGGTCTTGTGTAAATACTGACTCCAGGGGTCCGGCATCTGTTCATCCGCACCAGTGCTACCGCTCCTGGAGTTTATCTTCAGCAGATAGCAGCCCTGAGTACCATACCGCTGTTTCATATCCTCGTACACAGTGTCCGCTCTGAGAGACACAGAGACAGACATCAATACTTGTTCTATACATCATAAATGTATATGACAGCCTGATCTTTCTCCCCACAGTTCAGCTTATCTTCCATTCATCAGACCTCGAGGCTGCAAGCAGCACACGATTACAGGGATTGGCAATTTATCTACATGCAGATAACTCTCTGAGGAGGAAGTGAAAAGGAAAGCAAGCATTCCTGACAGTCAGATAATGCTAGAAATTAATATTCATAGAAAAACACTTTTCAAAAGCAGTTCATGTTGCTTTTAAGATCCATTTTTTTTCTACTCTGAATACTTTCTCTAATTAAATGTAAGCAATTAAAAGGAGAAGCATAAATGTTTTCACTTAAGTTTTAATCCCTGAGGCACTGTTGGAAACATGTTTCCAGTGTTAATTAACTCTGTTCGTTTAATTGCAGAATCAGAACAAGCAGTTGGAATATCAAAAGCTTTGAACTGCATTCAATGCATTTATGATTCACTAGGTGCTGGGTATTTATTCCAGATATCAGCTACAGATCAGCTACAGGTTTGGAATTACATGAGGCTGATTAAATAATGACAGCATTCACATTTTTGGGTGAACAATCCCTTTTACCATTATGTGTGGCATGTGTGACTGTTTGACTGTGTAAAAGTTTGAGCGAAAAAAAAACGACAACATAACCAAGAAAACAAGCAACAGGTATATGAGAACACTTAAGACACGCACCTCTGCTCGTCTCCTTCACTGATATCATGGAGCAGGACATAATATTTGAGCGTGTTGGGGATGAACCACTTGGGATGAGTGTATTCCCCACTGTGCTGGATTCGGTGCTGTTCCTGTGACAGCTTGAGAAACTGCTCTGTAGGCACCGCCTCACGGGACGACACCACCAACATACCTGCAGCAGAGTTCAGGAGATCTCACAGAATACAGATGACCAGAACTGAGACTGGCAGAAAAGGGTGCTAAACTGTGCTGTACATCTGTACAACCAATTAAATCAAAAATCTGTCCAGACTGGGTAAAAAGTTTGGATTTTTCTTATTGGTACCAATCACTACCTTTCAAAAGTTTAGGGTAAGTAATCATATTAGAATGTTGTGAAATGTAATAACACAACTGTATTATTTTATTGTAGTTTTAATCAAATAAATGCAGTTGGTCATCAATAGACAGTGCAGATTATAATTTATAATGGTTATTTAATTAAATAATTTACTATAAACTATACTTCATGGCATTTTATAGGGGTCTTAGCTGAGCGTTATATAGGGTTAAATTTCAATGCATCCCTCGTGGCAAAAAATAGGAAAAATACAAACATAAAAAGAAACGAGGTAGTTATTAGCAAAGAATCTGGAAGGATACAGGCCAGGTAGTGGTCGAGGAACTCGTGCTCGGATGCTGGCATGGACTGCAGGAAGTTCTCCCGGTAAGTCTCAAACCATGGTGTTGTTGCTGTAAGATAAACAAAGAAATATTGTCTTGTTCAGAAACAAGATTATTACAGGCCGCGTGACCAGCCCTCCAGGCGGAAGAAGAGAGAAGCACATTATGAAGCCAAGAAATGCGATATTCACTGGAAGAAATTATAACAGATCACATTTCTACAGCAAGACTATTTTTACAGAAATATAACAGACATAAAATTAAAGAATGTTTCAATCCAACAATCCACTTTCCCAATTGTTTATTTAAATGTAAACAGTTCTTCAAAAAAAAGAGGCACATAAAATCTCCCCCTTATCCTTCAAATATAAAGCATAAAGATCAAGGTCACATGAGTGAAATATTGTGGTCAAAAAGTCTACTGTTTACAGTGTAGTGATGTATGAAGCACCGCTCACTCTAAAGTCAAATCACGCAGCTTCCTGTTTGTTAACGAAGCAACTTGAACCGGTTGCAAAATCTTTTGGAGAAATTGTTTTGTGGATTCTTATTGAAATTACTAATTTGTCCCACAGAAACTCGCACCTTAAATCACTTTGAACACTTAATGGCCTAATTAGCATTACCCCTCCCCTTTAAAAAGAGAAACAGGATGTTCATAACAGGTTGAAACATTAGTATTCATGATCAGTTTTCCCCTTTTAATTATATCCAGTGATGAGAGGAAGATGTGGATGCACTGATTTTTATGCTCCAGCTTCATTAGCGGAGTTCCTTGACGTTTCGTCTCAATGGATACCCCCTAATAGTCATTCATGACAATAAGCACACGGTATGATGCACTTCACTGGCAGCCTCACGTTCAATTCTTTATCTGAATCTTCACAGAGAGGGTAGAGCTTGTACACCATATCTACACTACAAAACAACAAAACCATATCACTTTCATTCAAATCAATGAAGCGCACCACTTGCTTGCAGTGGCTCTGATGATTACAAATGCAACATTCCAGTGCGAAGAAATAGGATAATTTATATACTTTTCTTTAACTTTTATTCTTGATTTAAAGCAGAACTGTTTATTTTGGTCCAAGGTCCTAAAAAGGTCCAAAGTCTGGCCTATGATGACCCGTGTACAATATTAATGTTTTATACAGACTTCGTTCATATACTTTGCAAAGATCATTTTATTTAAAACAAACATCATTGTTCATAAACTTGTACACTGTACTTAAAATCGTTTATGTAGGAGGGACAATTAAATATTTAGTTGAATTTTCCCTGTTAACACTATTTTTGGATAATGAATATTGCAATTAGCATACCCCCTGCAGTAATGCTGTTAAAGCTGCAAATAATTGTTTATCATAATTACAATTATTCATTTAAAGTAGCATCTATAATTCACAATATGAAGTGATTATGTACATCTAAAAAAGTCTGATTGATGCCTCAAAACAAACTTAAAACCAAATATATAATATAGTGCAGACAACCTACCAGGCATTTTTAAAGTGTTTTGCACATCCTAAATAAATAGCATTAGTGTACTAATAGTTAAAAAGTGTAATGTTTATATTGTATGCTACAGAAAAACCTATTAATTGTTTAACTGCTAGATATCTTTCCATATACAGTGAAAAACATGGTTTAAATTGGTTTAATACTGCATTATGTGTCACTTCACTCTAAAATAGTCACATTTATGGTTTCTTGAAATAAAAACTTTGAATTACCATAAACGTTATGTTGAAAACTGTAAAAGTACATTACCAGAAGTGACTGGATGACACAAAACATATGAATGCATTTTATTTAAATACTTTTGCTTATTTGTATGTCATCAGTAATATGTTACTGATACTGGGTGTTTTGGGTAAAATTTTATGTTATTATTATTTAGTTAATGTTTATTGCATTATTTGTGTTTATGACCCAGGCACAAATATGCCAACCATAATACTGGAAACGTTGTTACAGTATTTTTCTGAATTTCTGGCTACCACAGTTGTTTTTAACTGAAAATGTAACAGAAAGAAACCAATACTTCACATTAAATAAAACTGATGAACTGCGTTAAAATTGATTCTATTCAGAAAAAGCGCATGTAAAGTCAATCTCTACTTCACAGCAAAAGGAATGATGGATCTACAGAGGAAAAGAAACTAGACTATAAAGTGACACACTCGGACTGAATAGGTAAAATGACTCATTGGACTAAAATTTCACAAATAAACTGAACCCAATAATTTCTGAAACAAATAATTACACTTCAATTTCAGTCAAAATTTATTGTCAATTGGAAGACTAACTATTTGGAGGTAGAGTAACTGAAGAGATCGCCAATCCATTATTTGACAAAGCTATGAACACGTCTACTGAGAGTTTCAGCACAATGAGTCTCAAACACACACAAAGCTGAAGAACCACCACCAACATCCTGAGAAAGCGGAGGAAGCTGGATTGGAAAGAGGAAAGGAGATTTAGTGACAGTTCCGCTACGAAGCGAGCCGGGTTGGGCCGGGAAATGACGTGGAGAAGGCATCTCACGCACTCCCAGCAGGGGAAGGAAGGGAATACCTGTGTAGTACTTGGACGAGCTCAGCTGGGTGAGTGTTTCTTTCCAGTCAGAGTACCAGGGAACGCTCGCTTTAACCGAGCGGTCTGAGAGGAGAAGAGACAGGTCTGGTTAAAGCTTACTGATAGGAATCACAGAATCACGCATCCAAAACCAAAACACAACCCACCCCAAACCATGCAGATGCACCTGTGATCTGCACAGACAAAATGTCAAGACCAATTGCACTTTGTGCATGTAAAAGGGTCTTATTTTAGATACTGATAGTAGCAATGCTTTTCTACAATTATACCAGGAACTAAAATACATCATAAGATCGATTTTATAAGAGTGTAAATTAAGAGTTCACTCAAAAATGAATGGCCTCAGGCCATCCAAGATGTAGATAAGTTTGTTTCTTCATCATAACAGATTTGGAGAAATGTAGCATTACATCACTTGCTCACCAATGGATCCTCTGCAGTGAATGGGTGCCGTCAGAATCCACCAAATTAATCCACATGACTCCAGTCCATCAATGTACTGTGAAGCGAAAAGCTGTGTGTTTGTAATAAACAAATATAGCATAAAGGCGTTTTAATTTTAAACCGTCACTTCTGGCCAAAATATGTCTGTGATCCATTATAACACTTCCTCCAGTGAGTGAAAAAGTCCATCCTTTGTTGTTCTCTCACATCAAAACTCACAGACATATGTGTTTAAATCTGTTCTGGATGGTTCTTGGTTGTAAATGCTCCTTAATCTGTGCATATTTCTCTCCTGATTCAGACAAAACGTAAGCAATGGTTTTGATGTTTGAAAATTTTAATAATGGATTTGTTTTACAAACATCATTTCACAAGATGTTAACTGACGGACCAGAGACATGTGGATTACTTGTGGATTCTTGTGGTGTTTTCATCAGCTGTTTGGACTCTCATTCTGACGGCACCCATTCACTGCAGAGAATCCATTGGTGAGCAAGTGATGTAATGCTAAATATATTCAAATCCATTCAGATGATGAAACAAGCTCATTTGCATCTTGGTCGGCCAGAGTGTGAGGAGATTTTCAGCAAGAATTCATCTTTGGATGAACTATTTCTTTGCTTTTTACTTTCTGTGAAATATCCCTTTAACACAGTGGTGAACTTCGACAATGTGCAAAACTGAGCTCGCACTGCAGATCCAGAAAGCAAATTAGCATTATTCTGAAATCCAGTGTCTCCCGCTGTGTGACAAGGCAATCTACTAAATGTAGGATAATGAAGCAGACTGAAAAATGACATATAATGAACAAATTGTAACATACTTCGCCCTTGAGACATACATAAAACACAAACTACTGGAACCAGTTCTAGCAGGAGCAGAAGTAAAAATAATGGAGTTGAATGTTTGTGGAGAAAGTCTATTGGCCAGGGTGAGTACAGCACAGCAAACCAATGCTTTAAAATCAACACGAAAGACCATTCACAACCCCTCCTCCCTCCATTAAGTGACACACTTCTGAGGGAAACAGAATGCTGTCTGATAAATTTAGAGAGCAATTTCCTTTTTGTTTCGTTCTGAATGTATTGAATTGTGAAAAACAATCAGAGCCCTGAAAGTGAGTTTGCAGATTGTGGATGGCATAATAATTGTTTAAGGAATCAGGCTTTATTTAAGTCTCTACCTGCTGGGAACTGGAATAATAGCTTAGATATGGAGGCTGAAGGTCAAGTTCACTTCTAAAAGGATCTATACCCCCACCCCCACATTACATTAATTTGTTCTGCATGTAAATCTGTAAAATTTTAGAGAGGATGCTTTACCAAGCCTAAAGCAAAGCCTAATAGCTACTTGGCCATTGGTTAACCTTAATTTACCCGCCCACCGGGTAAAAGTTACATTAAATACTATAATCTTAAAATTGAAAAATAAAGATTTTGCCTTGGCTACTAACTGAAATAAATTTAAATTGAAGTAACATTACTAAAACTGAATCAGAAAAGATACTAAAACTTGAACTAAAATTAAAAGTAAAAATGAAAAGCTATAATAATAATAATAATAATAAAGCTTACTAAAGATATAGAATTAAATATTTTTTATATAATTATAATTCATTTATTAATTCATAATATAAATAACATATTATAACTACATATAATACTAAAATAACTGACCCAATAAGAACAGGAATATGTATTATGCATTTAAGTACATATGAACAGTTTTGATTTCATGCTCAATTTAAAACATAGAGATTTGAGACCTTAGCTTTGTAATCAAACCCACCAACCGTGAAATTCACATATTTAAGTATTCTAAGCTGCTGATTGTTGATCTTGACACTGTTCTCATATTTAGCAGCAATATGTTCATTCAGTTAAAAGGAGGACGTTGCTGGTGTAGAGATGTGTGTTAGTGTCTCATGGTGCGTTCAAGTCATGTCAGATACATTGTATTTACGAGTTGATCGCACATATACGCCACCACAAAGTCATTATTACGAGTGGGAAACTCAACATTTTCTTTAAGCCCCGATTTTCTAAGTCAGTGAAAAACCATATCGGATGCAATGGACACAGCCAAAGACTAAAGATATGCAGCGCCAGTAAAGTTGTTGAAAGTAATACAATTATGATTTTTTTTTGGTACTATACAATAAAAGTTGTACAATTGTAAGTTACTCATACAAAATATTATATTATTGTATAATTATAATAGAATATATAATTATTCAGTTAACATCACCTTCATGAATTAAATAAAAACAAGGATGCACATTCTTCATTTTATAGATGTAGAGTAAAAAAACAAATCATTGAATTTTATGAAGAAAAGTTAAATCGCCATCCAACCAAAGTGACTTAAACGCACCGCACCCGACGTCGTAATAACTACTTGTCAACTCGTAAGTACGAACATCCCAGGAGGACTTGAACGCAGAATCAATCTCAGGGGTTTGTTGTTAGGTCCACCCAAGTGAAGGGTGCAACACAGGGACCACGTGGGGGACGGGCTCTACTGGGAGCATACGTTCTGAGAAAGGACCAAACACTTCACACCCATTATTCAAAGGGTTAACAGCACAGCATAACACACGTGCGCCCTGGCATACACACACCAGAGGAAAACAACATGTGTATGAGAGTCAGAGCTCTTACCAATAATTCATCCACAGCAGAAGTTGGAGAATGGGGGGGGATTGAGAAATGAAAAAAAAATATCAGAAACGATAAAACAAATGTGCGCAATGCAAACCAAACCCTTTCATTTCATGGACAATTACAACATTTAATTCTCATTTTTCCCCTCAGGGGCTCTGCTGCCCTCATCAGGTGCTGACATGAGAGACAACTTTGCAATTAGTCTCATTCAAAAATAAAATATATACAAATAAAAAAACTATTAATAACTTTAATAAAATGTTTTCAAGCCCCCTGCAGAACCTATAATTTATTTTTTCTTAGAGAGATATCATAATTTGTTTCATCCAGAAGAAGCTACATAACATTTTTGTATTTTCATATTCTTTTTCTAAAATGTTTACCAGCAAAATCTATAATTATTAGTCTTTTTTCTCTTTCTGAATAATTTTCAGAAAGAGATCAAACCATTTTTCTGTCCAGAAGCGAATCAAAATTTTTTTTTCCTCATTCCTTTTCAATGAATAGTATAAAATCCAAATGTATCCCATTTTCTAAAATTCTGCCATTACTTTGGAAATTAGAACTATTATTTTTCTGTGCATCATATCACTGTATATTGTGATAAATATTGCTACCATAATACTGTGATTGCTTATATTGCCCACCCATTGGAAACATACATGTAAATCCATAGACAAAACAGCTTATGTCATGAAAGCTACTGAATACTGCTAATTAATAGTCAAATACTTCATAAAAATTATCAAAGTTTTAGAGATTCTGCAAGGGCTACATAAACGTATGCTGCGTAAGGAAACAATCTCTCAGTTCCCATTTTTGCTCACTTCAGGCCGTTTCCACTTTCCTACATTAAAATGTGGCAGTTACATAATCAGGTCCTCTACAGATTTCGCCTGGTGAAGTTAAAGTGAACAGAAGTCCTTGCAAGCACTTACCGCTGATGTTGAGGTCGTAGTCTCCAGCCGTGATGACGTTGGCGGGCGACCCTTCAGGAGGCTGGCAGACAGAGACAGCCTGGCTGAGGAGTTTCTGCATCTCTGGTGTCTGTGGAGGCCGTGTGTTGATCCCAGTCACACTGATCCGGAGGCCCTTCACCACAACCACCTGGTTATTGGGGTCACGCAGGTGACCTACAGTACGGTCACAGGAGTAAAAAGAAGAATAAAAGGCTGGTGTCAAATTAATAATGGTGCTGCTAATTCTTCTGAAGCTTTTTTTCTTGGCTCAAGTTCTAGACTTAAGTTCACAACTTCACATCAAGAACTATATATTGTGTTTTTGCTATTTTGTAAATTTGCCTATTTGATATTATTATTTTATCATCTGTGTCCCATCATGTCACTGTCATTCTGTTGCACTGTGGAGCTTCAGTCACTTTAACAAATTCCTCGTATGTGTAAACATACCTGGCTAATAAAGCTCATTCTCATTCTCTCATTTCGAGCTCATTATAGCAGGATGGATTCTGATTGGTTGTCAATGTTTGTATCGTTCATCAGCTGGAAAAAAATAGTTCTGAAAGTGATTCCAATGATATCGTTTCTCAGTGCCTTTATCGTTATAGCTGTGGACGCTGCTATTCTTTAATACTGAGAATGATTTTTAAAACCATATTTTCATAGTTATTATTCTTGGTGTGAACGGGGCTTTACACAGTCTAGAACCCAACACTGGTTCAACCTGGACCACAAGTCCTTTGTCATAAATGCATATTCAAATCATTTCTTTACACAAAGCAACTGAGCAAAAGTTTGAGGTCTGCAAGATTTTTTTATGTTTTTGGATGGACTCTTATGCTCATCAAGGCTGAATTTATTTAATAAAATATTGTTACAATTTCAAGAACCCATTTTCTATTTAAAGTTTTCTATTAATATATTTAAAAAATGTAATGTATTCCTGTGATGCAAAGCTGAATTCAGTCATATGATCCTTCAGAAATCATTCTAATATGCTGATTTGGTGCTCAAGAATACTATTTTTTTGAGTAACAGCCAAACACAGCTGGGTTTCCACTAGTCTTATGACAGCTGACACCTCTGGACCCCACCTGATCCCTCTTCACCCACCCTTCCTTGCAACATGCATGACAGGAATAACCAGCTCAAATGTGTTGCCACTCCTCTACAGAACATTATCCCATAATGCACCTGTGTGTTTTCACACCACTATTCACATGATAAGCATAACATAAAGAATAAAGATGAGACTTTGCTCCTTTGCTGCCAAGGCATTCCTGAATAAATCCAATAACATCACTGAGGGACACACACACACACACACACACACACACACACACACACACACACACACACCATGAGAAATGGGTTTTACTTAGCATCTGAAAGAGTTCTCTGACAAGAAGTGTGTTAGTGTCGTCTATGACTGATATGAGAAGTCTGTGGTTATTGTGCTATACAAAATGTGTGCCATGTTTTCCCACAATTGCATGATTCCTGAATGACCAATACTGTTGATAAATGGAGCGATTCTAAGATTTCAGTCAATGAATGAGATGTTGTAGCTCAGACAGGGATTAAAAGCCAGTTGTTCCATAGTAAAATGGAACATTATCAGCTTGATAAATATTAATGTTATTTTGCTCAAATAGTTTTTGTAAAACCAAAATAAACTTTCAGAATTGCATCACTTCCTGTTTGCACATCCTTTCATACCACATGCTCTTATGCAGAAAATAGTGCATTACATGTATCCAAAATGACATTACATTCAAAGCACACACTCTATCACTTCTTTCTTTCCCAGGGAATCAAACCCTTGACCTTGGTGTTGCAAGCGCCACATTCTACGGATGAGCTACATGTGTCCAGTCTTGACTATGGTGACTGGAACAGATTCTGTTGCAAGAAAGTGATTTGGTTATTTTTTTTATCTCTCAGTGGTTAACATTTGGAAAGGAAGCAAAGAACACACACAAAAAAAACAATTATACGCCCTGGGCTAATATGAACATTTCTTCTTGTAAGAGTGACTGACATTTGTAATGAAACAAATAAAATGGCATCTGTTGTCAAATGTTGAAGTTAAATTTTATGAATTAATAATACTTTCAGCAAAGACGCATTAAACTGATCAAAAGTGACAATACGAAAGTGGAAGTGTTTGCACAAATATATTAAGCAACTGTTTTCAACATTGATAATAATAAGAAATGTTAGGTGCCAAATCAGCATATTATTACGATTTCTGAAGGATCGTGTGACACTGAAGACTGGAGTAATGATGCTGAAAATTCAGCTTTGAATCACAGGAATAAATTACACATCAAAATATATTAAAATAGAAAGCAGTTACTTTAAATTCACAATATTATTTTTTTTTACTGTATTTTTAATCAAACAAATGCAGCCTTGATGAGCATTAGATGCTTCTAAAATATGAACTAATAACATTTAATTAAATAAAACATTGAATAAAATAAAGAAAACTATTAATAGTCAGCACCATTAGCCTCGTGGGTAGTGTGTCAACATATGCACTTGACTTCAGGTATCCCAGGTTCGAGTCCCGGCTTGCAGACCTTTCCCGATCCAACTTTCTGTCTACATACTGTACGGTCTTAATAAAGGCAAAAATGCCAAAAAAAATAAAAATTATATATAAAATCCCAAACTTTTGATCAGTAGTGTGTATCTTGGTTGTTCACGGACTACTGTGTCACTGTAAACAACAAGTTTCATAAATTGAGCCAGCTGATCTGATCGACTGCCTCTTTAGGATTATCCCATATCCATTACTAGCTATAGGCTGGAGATTAACAGCACAGGCTAAACACAAACCTCTCCAGCCAGTCCAGAGGTAATCTAACCCTCATCAACAGAGGCATCTGATCTGTGCTGTGTCTGTCGAAATGGTCAGGTGATTGGAAATCAGATCAGATTTCACAAACAGAGAGATCAAATTCAGATGAATCTGGTTTGAAACCTTTCCTATTATTTGAATGGGTCAGAAGGCCTTACACTATCAAAGCTCTCCTAAGATGTGTGGCACCAAAACTTACTGAGGAAGTACCATTAGTGCATAAATTGCAAAGAAGCAGATAGAGCCCCTATGTGCATTTACTTAGCTCATAGAGAATTAACTGATAACTGGAGCCCTGGGCTGACCTCAAAGCCCCCAGGCCCCTCAGGATGCAATGCAAAAACGCGTACATATTAACAACTAAAACATGACTGTCACTTAAAAAAAAAAGAAGTCTACAAAGACATCTGCCCAGGGGCCTCACTGGACAACAAATAGAGCCTAACAATCTAATGAGCTGCCAACCTAGACTAGCATTTTAAAGTGCATGACTAAAAATCCAGCTGTTTATCGAAAACATTTTTGGACATGTATTTCACAAAACCTAGTTAGGCATCGTTTTGGGGTGTTTCTCAAAACCTAGTTAGCTGTCAACCTAGACCAATTTTTTTGGCCATGTCTCTCAAAACTTTGTGAGCTGCCTATTTAGACAACACTTTTGGGCGTGTAACTAAACATTTTGTGAGCTGCCTACTTAGACATCATTTTCAATGTGTCTCAAATTCCAATAAGCTGATTTTTCCAAAGGCTGCATTCCAAAGAGCATTTTTGGGCATGTCTCTCAAAGCCTATACTGAGCTGCCAAGCTAGAATGTATTTGTCCCGTCTGAACGTTGTAATGGCACCTGGACTGTTTTGGCCGATGTCTTCTTGGCAGACAGCTCACTAGGTTTTGAGACGCAGCCCATGTGTAAGAGTAAGGGAGCTGTCTAACAACCGTTTTATCTAGTGATCATCAGTTGTGGTGGGTGATCCGCGGTTGTCTGATCAGCTGGCCTCTTACCCTCGGACGTCAGGCGGCAGAAAGGCCGCAGCAGCTCCGGGAAGCTCAGGCTGTTTTTGCGGGTCACTCTCTCCGCATCCTCGCTGCACAGGACGGCCACCATCGGCACGAACGAGTCCTGGATGAACTCCTGCACTGACTGCACGCACTGAGCCATGAGCGCACCTCGTCTGTTCTTCACCGAGCTCACGGGTCTGCTGCTGATCTGAAAACAAACACCTCCTTTACTGACAGCCGACGGCAGACATGTTGAAATCCACTGCTGCCTGCTGATCGATTTTGCCCAAGAAGCTTAGCGGTGGTCAGGTGACTTTACTTCCGCAGTAATATAAAAGCTCTGCATCTGCCATAATAAAAGCCAGGAATTCAATTCAATTCAAGATTATTTATATTTTACAATACAATCGTTGCAAAGCAACTTAACAGGAAATTAAGTTTCTAAAATAGATTTATATTGTAGAAACTCAATATAATTAACTTATGGCAAAATTTGGTCAATTCAGTATAATCGCTGATGCTTGGATTCCTCTGAGGTCCTCCGAGGTGTTGTTATCATCTCCTCTCAGGTGTTCGGTCATCTCAGATCATTTAAGGGTTGGATCCAGACTGAATCTTGTGTAATTTCTAATTAGTTGCAAATTGTAATCCAAGAGTTTCTGTGTAACGTTACTGTTTTTAAGTCCAATAAGTAATATCTCTGTCTTATCTGAATTTAATAGGAGAAAATTATTTATATTTATAATTATTTTATATTTTTAGCACACTCCGTTAGCTTAGATAGTTTAGAAGTTTCATCTGGTCTTGTTGAGATATATAGTTGAGTGTCATCAGCATAACAATGGAAACTAATCCCGTATTTTCTAATAATATTACCAAGGGGCAACATATATAATGAAAATAGCAGAGGACCTAGGACAGATCCGTGTGGTACTCCATACTTTACTGGTGATAATTGAGATGACTCCCCGTTTAAATAAACAAAGTGGTAGCGATCGGACAGGTAGGATCTAAACCATATTAAAGCCTGCCTTTGAATACCTGTATAGTTTTGTAATCGATCTATCAGTATGTCATGATCTATAGTATCGAACGCAGCACTAAGATCAAGTAAAACTAGCAACGAGATGCCGCCTTTGTCTGACGCAAGAAGCAAATAATTTGTCATTTTAACAAGTGCAGTTTCTGTGCTATGGCAGGGTCTAAAACCTGACTGAAATTCTTCATAGATATCATTTTTTAGCAAGAAGGAGCACAATTGAGCAGACTTCTTAAACAAAAAAAAAATTGACATAAACGGAAGATTTGAAATGGGCCTGTAACTTGCCAGTTCACAAGGATCTAGTTTTGGTTTCTTAATAAGAGGCTTAATAACCGCCAGCTTGAATGTTTTTGGGACGTGACCTAAAGATAACGAGGAGTTAATAATATTGAGAAGCGGTTCTTCTGCTACAGGTAACAACTCTTTTAATAATTTAGTGGGTACAGGATCTAATAAACATGTTGTTGGTTTAGATGCAGTGATAAGTTTATTTAGCTCTTCCTGTCCTATCGTTGTAAAGCAATGAAGTTTTTCTTTGGGTGCGATGAATGAAGCCGAAGTACTAGACGCTGTAGAATCTACCTTTGTTATTGTATTTCTGATATTATCTATTTTATCAGTGAAGAAATTCATAAAGTCATTACTATTAAACTGTGAGGGAATATTTAGATCGGGTGACATCTGTTTATTTGTTGATCTAGCTACTGCTAAATAAAAACCTTGGATTGTTTTGGTGATTATCTATGAGTTTGCGGATATGCTTGGTCCTGGCAGCTTTTTCCACGCAATTCTAAAGACTTCCAAGTTAGTTTTTCTCCATTTGCGCTTGAGAGAATGGGTATAACTGTTGCACTTTTTGCAGCACGTTTTTCTCTAACCTTTTTTAATTCGATGGGGGCAACAGTTTCGTATTAGAGAAGATAGTTCCCATGTTGCTATTCATTTTGTCTAGTTTATTTGTATTTATGGGTACACAGAGCAGTTGAGATAAATCAGGCAGGTTATTGGTGAATCTTTAGTGGCTGGAACAATAGTTCTGCCAGGACGATAATGTGGATCCATATAGTTAAAATCATTAATATGCAGCATGCACGATACAAGGAAATGGTCAGTAACATCATCACTTTGAGGTACGATATCTATATCAGTAAGATCAATTACATGCAATATAATTAAATCTAGTGTATGATTAAAACGATGCGTGGGCCCGGTATCCCTAAATAACCTTTTTTACTTTCGGTACTAAAGATAGACAAAGACATACTGACAAACAGATTAATAAATAGTGTTGAATCAACTCAATAAAAACGGTAACATGGTAGAGTGAACACATATAAATGAACATGCAACGATGATGTTATATTTTATTTAATGGATATTAACACTGACAATTGTGCAGGATAGATAGAGACAGACAGACAGACAGACAGATAGATGGGTAGATAGGTAGATAGGTAGCTTACCGCTTACAGTTACAGCTCTGCCAGCATTAAAGACATGTGACATTAAATAAAACTGTTTGTTAAATGGCACGATTGAAATTGTATGTACAGTATAAGTATATTAATATGTCCACAAGGTTAACTTCTAATCAGTTTATCAGTCTGTTGCTTTCATACCAAAATGTTAATAAACTATGGACAGATTCTGAATTGGCTAAAAAACGTTAAGTATTATTTTTGTCACAGTCCCCAAGTCACATCACTAAAGATTTGTTTACAAAATTAGTTTTCAGGTTAAACCGGTTCTATGTTTATCATCATGAAAAGAAAGCAGCTGAAGCAAACAGAATACACTCCCTCTTTAGGAGGACTATAAGGAAGTTGGACTGCATTTAATCTGTACAACCTGAAAGTGAAGGTATCAGAAGAGATTTGACTGCCAGTAGACAGACAGACAAAACAGCAGACGGTTTGGACATGTCCGCTTCAGAGGAAGAGTGTCCTGTATGCAGGGAAAACATACAGAATCCCTCTCAACCGTCTCCATGCTGTGGAAAAGTGTAAGTGTGGCTTATAATTGACAGATGATTTGGTGACTTCATGTGGAGACTTTACAAACAGACAAACTTGTGGATCAAACTTGTACGTTTGTGAGGCATTTAACATAATTGAACATTATGCTAATGTATAGTTTACACTTGTATACAGTAATGCCTTGTATAAAAAAAATGTGTAGTTGTAAAATATATTTGATAAGTGATTATAAATCCAACTCATTCAGTAAATCAAATTGTCTCTAAAATATGCTTTTGTAGTTGGAAATAGCTTTTATGCTGGACATTTATTTTACTTGCCTTTATTTTTATAATTTTTTTCATGTGCTATAAATGTAAGTCGCTTTGGATAAAAGCGTCTGCTAAATGCATAAATGTAAATGTAAATGTAAATACATTTGCAGCCTCTCCTTATTCACAAGGACATTTCATTTCTGATAAATGACCTGGCAGCAAAAAGCGAAAGTATTTCTAAAGGGAAATTCCATCACATGATTGGCAAACCTGAAAGATGTTTACGGTTTACAATGTGTGTAAAACTAACATCTTACAGAAGTCTGTCAGATGTTTGTAGACAGCAGATGCTTTCCAGATCAAGAGATCTTTAACAGACGTGAGACGTCTTGCAGACGTACGTGTGCTATCTGGGTCACAAGTACCCTTTTGACTCTCTTTGTACTTTCAGAATTTGCCAGCGATGCCTCAGTCAGTCTTTTCGATACAGGGCTCATTGTCCAAACTGCAGAAGCTCAGTAGACAACCGTGATTATGCAAATAATCCATTGCCGGTAAGTAAAAACCCTGCTAAAGTGAGTAGTAAATATCATTCTCTGTGAGTGGAGGTCTTTAAGGATTGCATGCTTATGATTTTTTCAGCCTCCTGGTAGGAGGAGGCATCCGCACCCAATCCTGCCAGTGGATTTTCAAACATTTAATTCAAGAAGACCTGTTGGTGCAAACATACAGATGCAAGTCCCAGGCCAATTTCATTATTAAGTGTATTTTCTGTCAAATGCTAAAGAATTCATCATTTATTTTAAACCAACAGTCTCCTCGGCCACCTTCAAGATTCAATGGGACAACAGGCAGGCACTGCCACTCAAGCCAGTCTGCCCAATCAGGCTGCAGTGCCACCCGCCCCACAGAATCGAACCCCTTTCCCTTTAATCTCCTCTGCACGGCCAGTTCCTATGCCTCGGACCAGAGCTCCACTTACGAATTTAATTGCTGCCCCACAACCGGGACCCTTTACTGCTGCCCCAAGTGGTCTCATCCAAGTCCTCCCGCCACCTGCCCCTGCGGCACTCCCGCTAAACCCTGAATGGTATGTCCCATCAAGAGGATAATTGTTTGATTGACACTATGGTTTGGATAACTCATATTTTGTTTTATTCATAGGCCATGGCAAACGGAGATCAGTCTAATGGAGATGAATCCACAACCTCAGGGGTGAGGACATTGTTTATTCACTTCTGTTCACAAACACACTACATTGTGAAAAGCATGAGGAAAACCCCTTCTAATTAACATGCTCGGTTATTCAATTCAACAAATTCTAATAAGGCACACAATGACAGGGGTTTTCAATCGTTTAGATGCCACAGACCCCCAAATAGGATCATTCTTAGGACTCCCATCCTAAAATTTAAAAGGCAGCTAAAATATCAGCTGTATATTTTCATATATGTCCCAAAATTAACATTTTTTTTTAATGCCAAAAATCATTAGGTTATTAAGTAAAGATCATGTTCAATGAAGGTATTTTGTACATTTCCTACCATAAATATATATTTAAACTTAAAATTTGATTAGTAATATGAATTGCTAAGGACTTCATTTGGAAAGTCTTAAAGGCAATTTTCTCAATATTTAGATTTTTTTGCACCCTCAGATTAAATAGTTGTGTCTCGGCCAAACTACATCAATGGAAAGCTTTCAGATGATGTATAAATCTCAATTTCAAAACATTGACCCTCATGACTGGTTTTGTGGTACAGGGTCACATATAATATATATATATATATATATATATATATATATATCAATCATATATAATGTATCCAATCCAAATACGTTCATACTTGTTTACTTTACTCATTTTTATTATTTATTTTATAATCAATTTTATTATTTATTTTAATATATTA
The DNA here is from genome assembly GCA_027564155.1 of Gymnocypris eckloni scoliostomus. NCBI lineage: Eukaryota > Metazoa > Chordata > Actinopteri > Cypriniformes > Cyprinidae > Gymnocypris > Gymnocypris eckloni. Next base: position 19,213,186 of record CM050412.1, on the reverse strand, counting down.
GTATTTTTATTTTTATGTTGATCTTCTATTATGATTTATTTATTTTAATATATGTGCATTTTTTATTTTTTTTGTATTCTATTATGATTTTTTTTAATCTTCTATTACGATATCTATATATATATATATTTGTATATATATATATTTGTATTTATTTTGTATTTTTTATATTCTATTATGATTTATTTATTTTAACCTTCTATTATTATTTATTTATTTTAATATTTGTATTATGTATTTAATTGTTTTTCTCTACAATGTACACGGATCCCTTATCACGCCCGTTCCCCTGAAACCCCCTGTTTTAGATAACTATACCTGGACAACAGCTTGGAAAACCCCTTACTGTGCACAAAGTGAAAGTGAAAATGACATTATTTTACCACATCTCTTTCTAAATTGGTTCTTACAACACTTTCATCTGATTTGTCTTGTTCACAAACTTTTGTCCAAAATATAATGTACATTCTCATGATATAATGCACCATTTACACAATCCAAAAATTGGGCTATTTCAAAATAGTATTTATTTACTTTGGCACATCTTTTTAGAAAGATAATCAATAAGATCATTATTAAAAATAAAGGTCCTTTATTGGCATCTATGCTACATGCATAACCTTTAAAATTCCTTTGCACAAAAGGTTCTTTATAGTGAAAAAAGTGTTCTTCAGATTATTTGGGAAACCCAAAATGATTCTACAAAATAATTTCCAATTTTAGAACATTTATTTTTAGCAGACTTAAGCATTTTGCTAAAGTCATTTAAGCAGTTTTTGACGTACTCATTTTCCTGATTTTTTCTTTTCAGTTTAACTGTGAGGACTTTTGTGTGTCCGTACTGCCAGGAGAATGGACTGGATGAACTCGATCTGCATGATCACTGCGATAAACAACATGCCAATGACAGCAAACGTGTGGTCAGTCACCATTCATGTGTATACATCACGTGGAATGATTCTAATATCCAATCATGTGTTGAATTAAACTTACAGAACATTAATTTGAAACAGTAGTTATTTTCAGTTATAGGCTATTTAAATCTGAATAATTATTTACCTTTAGCACACCAAACTGAATTGAACAGTTGTGACCATTTTGAAACTTGATTACAGAACATAACCCTAGTATTGGTTTGAAATAAACAGATTGTCCCACTACAAACATACTATTGATGGAACCAATGTCGCAAAGTTGGGCTGGTTGTGATGCTCATACACACACAGCAATGTTTTGATAGCTCTAAAAGTCACAGTGCTACACTTTTCAGGGGGGATCAACATATAAATCGCTTACTTATATATGAACATCCCCAAATGACACACTTCAGTTTTGAACGACTCAATATTGCTGACTGCTATAGTATCAGAAACAGAAACACCATCAAGATTTTGTGTGCTCTCTGGCGCCCTCCAGGTGTGTCCGGTGTGTGTGCAGACGCCCCACGGTGATCCACAGTACTACAGCCGCAACTTCATCGGCCACCTCAACCTGCGCCACTGCTACTACCTGGAAGATATAACTGTAAGTCATGCACAGAACTTTTCTGTAATAATGTATTCACACACATGTCATTGTTTAACTGTAATCCTTTATTTCTATGAACCATAGAATCTCAACCAGACTGATGAGATGAACATCCAGTGTGCAATTCTAGCATCATATAGGGACCATTTTTAGACCTCATTTTGAGAAAGATGACAAAACAGTTCCCAGGTGATTTTCTGGATAACATCTTTAAAAAGGCTTGGGAAGACGATTCTGATCCACAAGGACATAAAAAATGTAGAAATCAGTCAAATAAAGGGTAAATCGAGGATGTGATATTGAAGTATTTTACCAATGTTATGTAAAATATAATATGTGGATATGGTGGAATATTTTTTGATTGAAATGGTTTTAAAGCAACAGAAAATGATTGATTATCTGATTAAGATATATTTTAAGAGGTAATGCATTATCATATGCTCTGATGCATCTCAGGCATTGATCATTGATCATACTAAATTAATGATTTATCTGTTTTTTTGCACAATTTAGCAATTCTTGCACGTTCTTTTCAGAGGATTTATTGCATGTACTGTACAGTGTGTGAAATTGTTTGTGGATTTAGGTAGAGTGGGGGAAACGCACCCCCCTTCTATTTTTCCCAAAATAACCACAAGATAAAATCAAGATACATTTTTATTATATATGGACTACGTTGGCAAGAGTGATGTAGCAGTTTTCACCATGAAGCTTACACAGGTGATGTACTGGAGAGAAAATGGATTTCACAGTAAATTATCTCATTTTCAACAGTAATAAAAAACGTTTTAAAGCTTGTTGTTTTGTAAAACATCACAGTTATTTATGATATGAATGCCCCCAGGGGGCAATGGGATATTACTGTAGTTATTATGTTCTGAACATCAAATCCTTAGTTTTTCCATCAAATTAATTCTGACTAGTCGGTTGAAGAATAATATATGGATTTTATATTGAAAAAAATTGGTTCAAGGTAGCATCTGGTAGCTAGTTTTTCTTTTTTTACCTGTTTATTGCAGTCACTCAACTCAATTAAATATAAAAGGTTTCAAAATATTGGCCCATGTTTTAGGGATAGAATACTGCCATCTGCAGGTTAGAATAAAAATGTTTAGGAATTATAGTTAAAGAAAAAATTGCAATGACCACATATATCCAGCAGAGGTCCATTGAGACTAATTCATTTTCAGTTCAGTTTCAAGTGAATATTTCTTCATTTCAGATTCTCCTTGCAACTTTATGATATATATTTTGTGAATATATATTTAAACATTATAAAATATATACAAAAAATATGTGTTGTTGTTGTCTGGTGTCTTTTGAATTGTCAGCTTTTGCATATTATGTTACATACACTTGTAGAAATGTCTCTCTTGCTCTGTGTGTGTGTGTGTGTGTGTGTGTGTGTGTGTGTGTGTGTGTGTGTGTGTGTGTGTGTGTGTGTGTGTGTTTGCGCGCGCATGAGATAGAATGTTTGTTCCAATTTGCATTTGTGCTCTAGATCCAGGCCTTTATAAAAAAAGTAAAACATTTCAGATTTATACTTGGTTTACTACTTTTGTTTGACAAATGAAACAAACTAAAAAGTTGTTTTCACTTTTCCCATTCATTTTCAAAGTGGGGACAATATCTGACCCCAAGGAACTTAAACGTTAAATAATTTTTTACACACCTTTAGAACAACCAAATCAAGTCCAGATCAGTCCAGTCACGGATTATCATACCCCTGAGATGAAGGGAACACTTAAAAAAGAAAGTCAAGTTCTATTGGGGTCAGATAGACCCCAAGGATCGATTAAGGGTTAAAGCAAATTGCTTTGTCAGACTGGGGGGCATTTTACCCCACCCATGCCCCATAGGTGGGGTAAAATACCCCCTTTGCTACAAATTCAATTTTTGTTAAGAATCGAATAACTTGAAAACTGCAGACATTTTTCATACTTGGTTTATAATTTATGCCATTGTCACTAAAACTATGTTAACTTTTTTTGACACATTTAACTTTTGTTTCACCGGAGAAAAAATGACACAATTCTTAAGGTGTTTTCCCCACTCTACCTTACTTTGTGGGGAAAATGTTTGAATGAATGGTTCAAGTGACATCAGGCTCTCTGAATCTATTTATGCTGCACCCCACTGTAACAAAAAAAGTGCAATAAAAGTTTTATTACAAGAATCTACTGTGAAACATATGTGACCCTCTCTGTGAAAACCCAGCTAAAGTCGTGTTTTTGTGATTTGCTGTTGTGGCGAGGGGGCGTGGTTCAGCGAGGTCTGCAGAGGGAGAGAGAGAAAAGAGACAAGCAAGTAGAGATGAGTCAAGTGCAAATGATAAACACCTGTGTCTCATTTCAGTAATAGTCATGGAGGGACCGGATAAAAGCTACCAGGAAACGGGAAGCAAGGAGAGACAGATTGGGAACTCGAGCCGCATGAGGAGGATGTTTCCGGAGCAGGAATTACAGTGGGGCAAAAAAGTATTTAGTCAGCCACCAATTGTGCAAGTTCTCCCACTTAAAAAGATGAGAGAGGCCTGTAATTTTCATCATAGGTATACCTCAACTATGAGAGACAAAATAAGAAAAAGAAATCCAGAAAATCGCATTGTAGGATTTTTAAAGAATTTATTTGCAAATTATGGTGGAAAATAAGTATTTGGTCAATAACAAAATTTCATCTCAATACTTTGTTATAAACCCTTTGTTGGCAATGACAGAGGTCAAACGTTTTCTGTAAGTCTTCACAAGGTTTTCACACACTGTTGCTGGTATTTGGCCCATTCCTCCATGCAGATCTCCTCTAGAGCAGTGATGTTTTGGGGCTGTCGCTGGGCAACACGGACTTTCAACTCCCTCCAAAGATTTTCTATGGGGTTGAAATCTGGAGACTGGCTAGGCCACTCCAGGACCTTGAATGCTTCTTACGAAGCCACTCCTTCGAGTTCGGGCGGTGTGTTTGGGATCATTGTCATGCTGAAAGACCCAGCCACGTTTCATCTTCAATGTCCTTGCTGATGGAAGGAGGTTTTCACTCAAAATCTCACGATACATGGCCCCATTCATTCTTTCCTTTACATAGATCAGTCGTCCTGGTCCCTTTGAAGAAAAACAGCCCCAAAGCATGATGTTTCCACCCCATGCTTCACAGTAGGTATGGTGTTCTTTGGATGCAACTCAGCATTCTTTCTCCTCCAAACACGACAAGTTGAGTTTTACCAAAAGTTCTATTTTGGTTTCATCTGACCATATGACATTCTCCCAATCCTCTTCTGGATCATCCAAATGCTCTCTAGCAAACTTCAGACGGGCCTGGACATGTACTGGCTTAAGCAGGGGGACACGTCTGGCACTGCAGGATTTGAGTCCCTGGCGGCACAGTGTGTTACTGATGGTAGCCTTTGTTACTTTGGTCCCAGCTCTCTGCAGGTCATTCACTAGGTCCCCCCGTGTGGTTCTGGGATTTCTGCTCACAGTTCTTGTGATCATTTTGACCCCACGGCAAGATCTCAATCTTGCGTGGAGCCCCAGATCGAGGGAGATTATCAGTGGTCTTGTATGTCTTCCATTTTCTAATAATTGCTCCCACAGTTGATTTCTTCACACCAAGCTGCTTACCTATTGCAGATTCAGTCTTCCCAGCCTGGTGCAGGTCTACAATTTTGTTTCTGGTGTCCTTTGACAGCTCTTTGGTCTTGGCTATAGTGGAGTTTGGAGTTTGACTGTTTGAGGTTGTGGACAGGTGTCTTTTATACTGATAATGAGTTCAAACAGATGCCATTAATACAGGTAACGAGTGGAGGACAGAGGAGCCTCTTAAAGAAGAAGTTACAGGTCTGTGAGAGCCAGCAATCTTGCTTGTTTGTAGGTGACCAAATACATATTTTCCACCATAATTTGCAAATAAATTCTTTAAAAATCCTACAATGTGATTTTCTGGATTTTTTTTTTCTTATTTTGTCTCTCATAGTTGAGGTATACCTATGATGAAAATTACAGGCCTCTCTCATCTTTTTAAGTGGGAGAACTTACACAATTGGTGGCTGACTAAATACTTTTTTGCCCCACTGTATATGCTGATTTGTATTCTGAGTTATTTGCTGAATGATTGTGAGCACAGTGAGCGCCTCTCCTTTTGGTTTGTGCAGGAGTACATTTAAATAAAAAGTGCGAGTCTCGCCGACCCTGTCTTCCTTTCACCCCTTGAACCCCATCACAGCTGTTTTCTACAAAAAAAAATCCTTCATATTGTAAAGAACATTCTGTGAAAATGTAACCTTTATATCTTGAGTATTAACTGAGTAAGGTCATGTCAAAGATTGAAATAAAAGTAAAATTAATGGTATAAATAAAACGTTGATACTTGTTTTTCTCATAATTCGTTTTTGAAACTTTAGCCTGGATTTCACAGAGAGGGTCACATATCATTTTTCATCACAGACTGCAGAAAATGTGTGCAATTCCGTGTTAATTTTGGCAGGCATTTTTTATTTAGTCTTAGTCTTTATCTTGAGATGAAAATGTTTTTGAAAAAATGCCTTTTTCACTCAAAAAATGAGGTGCCTACTTTCGGATAAATGAGGCCTACGATTAATCAGATGCAAATAGAAACAAAAAACCAGTCCTAAACGAAAGAAGACAAGTTGACAAAAAGATTGAATCCAATATTTGGTGATAATATAGCATAATGACAGATTTATAAGCAATTGATCGGAGTACGGTCATTTTTGACCGGGAACATCACAGGTGTGACAGGAGTCCGAACACAACCAGAGGGTTAAGCACAACTTTTGTAGATTTATTTAGTAAAAAGGCTTGAATGCTTCCTTTGGTGTATATTTGTATACTTTTACCATCTAACCAATCTCAGCATGCGTTCATTTTGTGTCGCCAGATGTTTTCCTCACTAAGGTTAAATTAAGTTAAATTAAGTCTTTCTTTGGACTTTGCTCTGGAAGTAATCTGTTGAGTCTTGCTAAACTTTAAGTAAAACTGAAACTAAACTATATAAAAACTAAATAAAAATGTTCACAAAATAAAAACTAAAACTAACAAAAATATTAATTAAACTAATACAAACTAACCTGAATTTTATAGCAAATTTGAAAACTATATTAAAATAAAACGAATTAAAAAAATGCACAACTATAATAACCTTGGTTAGTGTCAAAGCATGAATTTAATCAAATCAAATCAAATCACTTTTATTGTCACATCACCACAGCACAAGTGCCTTGGTGAGTGAAATTCTTATGAGCGTGCTCCAGACAGTGCAAAAAAAACAAAAAACAATTTACATATGGACAGTACATATTTACAGACCGTACAGAAGACAATGTGCAAAATACACATACATATACTCAGTACACATAGTGTACTATAAAGACATACTTAGTTATCAACTACACATTATACCGTATATACATCTACATTATGTACACTATCTATACATAATGTAGTCTATGCATAGTAATAATGTGAAGGTGCAACAGAATATAAATTAACAGAAGATTGGTTGAGCAGCAGATGGTTGTGCAAAGGTGCAACAGATTATGCATATGCAGTGTCGTGGATGTGCTTTTGTATGGTGTCCAGTGATAGCAGATGTGTTAGTGCAGTGTGTGTGTAGTCCGGTAGAACTGTGTTAAAGTGCAGTGCATGGCATGTTGTGTGAGTGGGAGTGTGTTGTAGGTGGGTCATTTCTGACTGTTCATTAGCCTGATAGCCTGAGGGAAAAAGCTGTCCCTCAGTCGGCTAGTGCGGGATCAGATGCGGAAACGCGTCGCCTGAGGGCAACAGAGAGAGCAGTCTGTGGGACGGGTGGCTGGAGTCTTTGATAATCCTCCGGCTTTCCTTGTACACCGCCTGGTGTAGATATCCTGGAGGGAGGGAAGCTCACCTCCAACAATGTGGCGGGCAGTTCGCACCACCCTTAGCAGAGCCCTGCGGTTGCCAGCGGTGCTGTTTCCAAACCAGGCGGTGATGCAGCCGGTCAGGATGCTCTCCACAGTGCAGGTGTAGAAGGACCTGAGGATTCTGGGGCTCGTTCCAAACTTCCTCAGCCGTCTCAGGAAGAAGAGACGCTGATGTGCCTTCTTCAGCACTGCATCTGTGTGAGTAGACCATGTGAGATCCTCGGTGATGTGAACGCCGAGGAACTTAAAGCTGCTCACCCGCCCACAGGTGTCTTGTCGATGGTGATGGGTGTGTGTTCTGCTCTGTCTCCTGTAATCCACCACCAGCTCCTTGGTCTTGTCGATGTTGAGAGGTGGTTCTCCTGACACCATTTTGTCAGGGTACTCACCTCTCTGTAGGCCGCCTCTCATCGTTGTCGGTGATCAGGCCTATCACCGCTGTGTCATCAGCAAATTTGACGATGACGTTGAGCTGTGTGTTGCTGTACAGTCGTGTGTGTACAGAGAGTACAGGAGTGGGCTGAGGAGCAGCCTTGAGGAGCACCATTGTTGAGGATCAGGGGAGATGAGGTGTTGTTGCCCATTCTGACCACCTGACTTCTGCCTGTCAGGAAGTCCAGGATCCAGCTGCACAGAGATCTGTTCAGTCCTAGAGTCTGGAGCTTCGCAACCAGTGTGGCAGGCACTATGGTGTTAAATGCTGAACTATAATCCACGAACAGCATCCTCACATAGGTGTTCTTATTTTCCAGGTGGGAGAGAGCAGTGTGCAGGGTGAAGGCAATAGCATCGTCTGTGGAACGGTTACTGTGGTATGCAAATTGTAGTGGGTCCAGTGAAGCAGGCAGCACAGAGCAGATGTGTTCTCTGATGAGCTTCTCAAAACACTTGCTGAAGATGGGGGTCAGAGCAACGGGCCTCCAGTCATTCAAGCATGTGATTTTATTTTTCTTCGGTATGGGCACAATGGTGGATTTTTTGAAGCATGCGGGAACCACAGACAGAGAGAGGGACAGATTGAAAATATCTGTAAAAACCCCGGCTAGCTGGAAAGCACATGCTTTGAGCACACGGCCTGGTATACCATCTGGGCCTACGGCTTTACGGATGTTCACCCGTTTGAAGGATCGGGTTACATCCGTGACAGAAAGTGTGAGTGGACTCACCTCTTCTGCTGCAGCCGGCAGTGCCTCTGTGTGTGGGCAGTGTTATCAGCCTCAAACGAGCATAAAAGGTGTTGAGCTCGTCCGCAGAGAGGCGGCAATGTTCACAGTAGCTGGTTTATTCCCTTTAAAGCCTGTGATGTTGTTAATGCCCTGCCACATGCTTCTTGGATTATTGTGGTTGAAATGTTCTTCAACTTTGTTTTTACATGTTCGTTTGGCTGCTTTGATGGATCTCCTGAGATCGTAACTGGCTTGTTTCCGATCGTCAGAGTTCCCGGATTTAAAGGCAGATGTCCGCGCTGACAAGGCTGATCGAACATCGCTGTTAATCCACGGTTTTTGGTTGGGGTAGATACGGATTGTTTTGGTCGGAACTACATCATCTATACACTTCCTGATGAAACATGTTACGGAATCTGAATACGCCTCTATGTCGTCGTCAGATGCTGCCCGGAACATGTCCCAGTCCACGTGATCAAAACAGTCCTGAAGTGTAGCGTCCGATTGGTCCGTCCAGCATTGTACTGTCCTGAGGGCGGGTGCTTCATGTTTCAGTTTCTGCCTATAAGCGGGCAGGAGCAGAACGGAAGAGTGATCCGATTTGCCTAAAGGTGGGCAGGGGAGGGACTTGTATGCGTCCCGGAAGGGGGAGTAACAATGGTTGAGTGTACGATCTCCACGCGTGTTGATGGTGACGTGTTGAAAGTATTTTGGAGCTATTGTTCTGAAGTTGGCTTTATTAAAGTCCCCAGTGATAACAAAAGCTGCATCTGGGTGCGTGGTTTCCTGCTCACTTATATTCCCGTACAGTTCCCTGAGTGCCTGGTCTGTATTGGCTTGAGGAGGAATGTAAACAGCCGTGATTATGATTGCTGTAAATTCCCTCGGTAGCCAGAATGGTCGACACAGAAGCGTATGAAATTCCAGATCAGGGGAGCAGAAGGATTTAATAGAGTGTATGTTCCTTTCATCACACCACAAGTTGTTAATATAGAAACAAACACCTCCACCTCTGCTTTTCCCTGTGAGCTCCTTTGTTCTATCCGAGCGGTGCACAGAGAAGCCCTTGAGCTCGATGGTGGAACCATAGCAGACATCCAGGTTTCTGTGAGGCAAATAACACAGCAGTCCCTTGTTTCTCGTTGGTATAAGATGCACGCCCGCAATTCACAGAGTTTGTTATCCAGTGACTGAACGTTGGCCTGTAAAATGGTTGGAAGAGGATGTCGGAAAGCACGGCGTCTCAGTCTGACGAGAACGCCAGCTCTTTTTCCTCTTTTTCGGCGTCGGCAGCGTTTCCTCGATTGCGCGACCCAATCAAAGGGCTCTGATGCGGTGTCTGTGAACAATCCACCGGCATTCAAAAACTCAAAGTCCGGTTTGCATTGCGCGACGGAGGAACCAATGTTTAAAAGCGTGTCTCTATTGTAGACAGTTATACTAACAACATCTAACACGCAAAACAACAAAAAAACAAATAAAACATACGAAAAACTGCAAAGTTTTCCCGGAGCTCACAACACGGCTGCCATCCCCGGCGCCATCTTGTTCCATCATTTACATTTTCATTTGGGAAAATTAAGTTTTCCCAGGCCCAACAAGTGGGCGGGCAAGTCAACATGAAACGGCTTGGGATTCGTTTTAAAAACGACTCATTTCAATGATTCAGAGTCGACTCTTTCATTTGAGAGACAATAACTTTATACACGGTGCACTTTCAGATTTAAAACTTTGTAGGATGTTTTCATTCACTTAGAGCTGTGTTACACACTGCATGAAAGGTCATTTTCAAATATCCATAATAGGGTCACTTTAACTTCAAACCATTGCTTCTGGTTAAAATACCTGTGTCTGATTGTTCTGGTGCTCAGAGCTCTGTAGCGTCGACCAGACGGCAACAGTTCAAAGAGGGAGTGTGCTGGGTGTGAGGGGTCCAGAGTGATTTTGCCAGCCCTTTTAAAAAAAACAGATTGTCTGCCAGTTGTTGATTCTCCACAGTGCTGTGGGATTGTGTCTTGTAGTTGGTGATCTCTTTCAGACCTTTCCAAACTGAAGCAGAATCACTGGAAGAGAATTGGATCCTTAGCTTATCGGAATAATTCCTCTTTGCCACTCTGATCTCCTTTTCCAGTGTGTATTTGGCCTGTTTATACAAGACATTATCCCCCTTGCTGTAAGCATCTACTTTGGCCTGACGGAGCTATCTGAGTTTTGCAGTGAACCACGGTTTGTCGTTGTTATAAGTTAAATGAGTCCTGGTAGGAATGCACATATCCTCACATAAACTGATATAAGATGTTACAGTCTCTGTGAGCTCATTCAGATCAGTGGCAGCAGTTTCAAAAACAGTCCAATCAGTGAGGTAAAAACAAGCTTTTATATATTGCTCTGCTTTTACCAGTTCTTAGTAAAGGTTTGGCTGATTTCAGTTTCTGCCTGTAGGTCAGTAAAAGATAAACCAAACAGTGATCAGAGAGTCCTAAAGCTGTCCGTGGGACAAAGTGATATGCCTTTATTGTTGTGTAACAGTGATCCAATATATTACTGTCTCTGGTGGGACATGTAACATGCTGTCTGTATGTTGGCAGTTCACAGGAGAGATTTGCTTTATTAAAGTTCCCGAGAATAATTAAAACAGAGTCTGGGTGTTGTTGTTCTGTGTTGTTATTCTGGGTGTTGTCGTATATCTGTGAAGCACTCACGAGGATGAATGAGCAAAACTCCTGGGGCGAGTAGAACGGCTTGCAGTTAATGAAAATCACTTCTAGATAAGAACAGCAAATCTGCTTTAACGCTGTCACATATGTACACCCACACTCATTGATGTAAAAGCACGTCCCGCCGCCGCGTGATTTCCCCGTTGATTCTGCATCGTGATCCGCTCTTATCAGCAGAAAATTCAGCAGATGTAAGGCGTTGTCCGGAATGGCGACCTTCAGCCAGGTTTCCATGTAGCACAGACCAGCAGAGTTCGAAAAATCATTATTTGTCTGGGAGAGCAGAAGGAGTTCATCCGTTTTGTTGGGGAGAGAGCGGAGATTCGCTAGATGTATGCTAGGCAACACCGTTCTAAATCCGCGCTGTCTGAGCTTCATGGGAACTGTTTGCAGGGATATAACTAAAGACAGGACAAACTAACAAAAACATAAAAACAACTGCGGACAACACCATGGAGGCTGCCAACAGTGGCGCCATCTTTGTCTTGTAGAAAAAGAGAAAGAGAAATCAGAAATGAAGCAAGTAAGATGGTAAATATAAAGGATTTCGGAATTTTCTTCAAATACAAGATAAATATTTTAAGATGTAGAATGAGTAGAGGTCGACCGATAGTGGATTTTATCGATACCGATAGCTAGGTTGGACCACACTGGCCGATACCGATTAATCAACGATAGTTTTTGTGTGGATACTGGTATGGATACTGAAATAAAACTAGAGCTTTACTATTTTAAAAAAGCAGTAACTGTACTGAACCATACTTTGTAAATGAATACAAATATTAATATTATTTATTATATTGATCATTAAAGTTATTTCATAGTTTGCTAACTTTAAAAGAAGAAACTTTAAAATAATTGTTTTTTTGCCTATTAATAGCTAATAGCGAATGTTGAAATGAACACTCTGACAAGAAACAATACTTCTACAGTTTTCATTAACGCTACGAATGGACTCATATTGTTAAGTATTACCATTTAATTTCAACAATCATGCTTAAAAATGGTCATCTTTAAATATCTACACAAGGCCATACAATTAAAATTACAAACATATGGATATTGTATGTGTACTCACACACTTTATTTGCTTCTATTTTAACACTTGATAGTTTTCTAATAATTAAGAAAAAGTTAGTCACACAAAAGTGCAAAAACAAAAGTTAGGGAAAAGTGAAGCGCTGTGTCTAGGAGAACTCAGAGGTACAGTATCTCTCTCTCTCTCTCTCACACACGCACACACACACACACACCAGACGATTTGCGTTCAATTCATTTATTTGATCACTAAACGGACAGAAGTTTGTTTCTAGAATGAACAATGTGGCATAGAACAGTTTGAAGTTCGGTGTTTAAAAAAAACAGCAAGTTGAAAGAGAAAGAGTGATCTATTACAGCTCTCAATATGAAGCATACAGACTTTATTAGAGCCACAGAAAGACAAACTTTTTGCTAAAAAATGCACAAAACATAATTTATAGCCTAGAAAGTGAAGTCATTATGTATATTCACAATGATTTAGGACAAATATAATGTAATTTAATAGAAAACTATGTGAATGGCGCTCTGTTCCGCCACAGGATTTTCTGTCGGCTGTATTTGAATGGCATTTGAAGTTTCCCGCTCAGTGCAGTGTGCAGTGTCACATGTCAAAATAAACAACACGTGCTGTCAGTGATTTCCGCCTCTAGGCTGCTCTCGTAGTGTATAATGCCAGCGGCACTCCAGCAAAGGACGTAAACCGGAAAACTATCGGCATGGATTTTTACCGATAACCGATAGTTGCAACTATCGGTGCCGATTAAAAAACGATTAATCAGTCAAATGAGGAAGCTGAACGTAGGGAGACAAAATAGACAATATAATGCATGCCTGAAGGGAAAGTGATAAAAAAGGAACAGATCCATCTCCACAGAAATGTTCTTTGCCTCCTTCTCTTTATCCAGTAGCTGAGCTGCAGTGTCTGAAGGTACACTATGACTCCTAGCCCCATTCAAGACCACAATCCCCAAAATAACCACCACCACCATACAATAAGGAAGCATTGGCCCCACTGACACCGCAGGAGAGGGTATCGCGACCACCTGCAGCCTCCCGCCAGGTGACATCCACAACCTTGCAGTAGTCAGAGACTGGAGTATCACCAACAACACTGTGGCGAGGGGGGCGTGGTTCAGCGAAGTCTGCAGCGGGAGAAAGACTCAGGAGACAGCGGTAAGTAAGTGGGTCAAGTGCAAAATGAGGATCACCTGTGTCTGATTGTAGTAATTGGCGTGGAGACCGGATAAAAGCCGCCGTGGAACGGCAGTTCAGAGAGAGAGACGGAGTGAAGACTCGAGCACACGAGCTGTCAGAGAGAAACAGTCGGAACGAATACAGAGAGTGATCGCGGAGACGAACGAGAGAGTTGATGTTTCCGGGTGACGCAGAGTGCGCACCTGTGTGAGTTTATCTGTCTTAAATAAACATACCTGAGTCTTCACGAGCCAACCCTGTCCGCTTCCTTCCTTCCTACGAACTTTGTTACACTGGTGCCGAAAACAGACGGCTCGGTCCGATTCTGCGTGGATTATCGCAAGGTGAATGCGGTGTCGAAATTCGACGCCTATCCAATGCCGAGCGGTTGACGAGTTGCTTGATCGGCTGGGTACCGCCGCTTTTATTCGACGCTGGACTTAACTAAAGGATATTGGCAGATCCCCTTATCACCGTTATCCAAAGAAAAGTCAGCCTTCACAACGCCGCTTTGGATTGCACCAATTTGTCACGCTTCCGTTTGGGTTGTTGGGCGCCCGCTACCTTTCAGCGCCTCATGGACAAAATCCTCTGACCGCACCGCATACGCCGCTGCCTACCTGGATGACATCATCATCTACAGTCAGGACTGGCAGCGGCACATGGTGCACCTGCGGGAGGTGCTGAGAGCGCTGAGGGAGCGGGACTAACGCCAACCCAAAGAAGTGTGCGATTGGGCGGGTGGAGGTGCGTTATCTGGGTTTCCACTTGGGTCACGGACAGGTGCGTCCCCAAATTGATAAGACGGCAGCTATTGCGGCCTGCCCGAGACCCAAGACCAAAAAGGAGGTGAGGCAGTTCCTGGGGCTGGCGGGATATTACAGGAGGTTTGTTCCTGACTATTCGGAGCTCACCAGCCCGCTGACTGACCTCACTAAAAAGGAGGTCCCAGATACGGTCCCGTGGACGGAGCGGTGCCAGCAGGTTTTCACCCAGGTAAAGGCTGCTCTGTGTGGCGGGCCGCTATTACACTCTCCTGACTTTTCTCTCCCCTTCTTGCTGCAGACGGACGCGTCGGACCGGGGGCTGGGAGCTGTCCTGACCCAGGAGATAGGGGGTGAGGAGCGCCCGGTGCTGTACATCAGTCGGAAGCTCTCTAAGAGAGAGACGATGTACAGCACCATTGAGAAGGAGTGTTTGGCGATCCGGTGGGCGGTCCTCACCCTCCGCTATTATCTCCTGGGACGGGAATTCACCCTCTGTTCGGACCACGCCCCCTTGCAGTGGCTCCACCGCATGATAGGATACCAGCGATCACCCGTTGGTATCTGGCATTACAGCCCTTCAAATTCAAGGTGATCCACAGGCCGGGGACGCAGATGACTGTAGCCGACTTCCTCTCCAGGAATGGGGGGCTGCAGGCCGGAGGGCTTCCCGGCCTGAGTCGGGCGGTGGGGGTATGTGGCGAGGGGGGCGTGGTTCAGCGAAGTCTGCAGCGGGAGAAAGACTCAGGAGACAGCGGTAAGTAAGTGGGTCAAGTGCAAAATGAGGATCACCTGTGTCTGATTGTAGTAATTGGCGTGGAGACCGGATAAAAGCCGCCGTGGAACGGCAGTTCAGAGAGAGAGACGGAGTGAAGACTCGAGCGCACGAGCTGTCAGAGAGAAACAGTCGGAACGAATACAGAGAGTGATCGCGGAGACGAACGAGAGAGTTGATGTTTCCGGGTGACGCAGAGTGCGCACCTGTGTGAGTTTATCTGTCTTAAATAAACATACCTGAGTCTTCACGAGCCAACCCTGTCCGCTTCCTTCCTTCCTACGAACTTTGTTACAAACTCTGATTACAGATTAGATATTAATGAACAGTCTGATGCCTTGAAAGAAATCTTCCCACACAAAATCGACACAGCTCTTATAGCTGCCTGCAAGCAAAGTAAAGATGAACCAGTGCAAGATTTTTTGCAAGATTGAACAAAGTGTTTTGCACCAATGGTGGAATGTATACCCCAGAAGACTTGGGGTCGAATATGGGTTTGTGGGAAGCTCTTTTCAAAAACTGACAGCGTGTGAGCTCTTTCATGAGATTTTAATTATCTGCTGTAAGACAACCTCATGCATAACACAGTGCAGTGATTGGATCATAAGAGTTCATTCTCATGAATAATACTGAGAAAAGCTCAGAAAACTGATGATGTAGATGTGTACACTCCAGCCACAGCAGCCAATCAACACTCCAGATTAACACATATACATAACTTTTTGTGATGCCAACTCAACTTAGCTTTTTGAACTAGTAGAACAAAATTGCTTCAAAAATGATAAAAAATAATGCTATCTCACGTAATTCGTACATATTTTACGAGGTGGCTAATTCGTACGACCTCACTCGCACAATTCAGTACGATTTCTCCAAACCCCAGTGACGGGTAGGTTTAGGGGCGGGGTTAGTTGCAGGTCATTCAAAATTCAAAAATACGTACAATTTAGTAAAAATTTTATGAATTTGTACAATTGAGGTCATACGAATTCGTACGAATTAGCCACCTCGTAAAATATGTACAAATTGCTGTGAGATCAGGCTGACAATAACCACTTTTACCTTAATAATAGACATGATGAGTGCTAAAGTTGTTGGGGGAAACATGATCTGGTGTTCCTGGACAACAGGGTAACAGTCTTTTATATCAATCATCATGGTAGCACAAGTTCACAAAGTGTACTTCAAGTGGCTCACAAACTGCTTGTTTGGACTTAGACCAACCCGCTTTCCTTTGGAAAGCAGTGTATCTGCCTGGCCAGGGGCGTAAATTTTGTCTAAAAGAAGGGGGGACAATATACATACAATTTCTCAAGATACGTTTTTGAAGGGGACACAAATAATACAACTAAAATTGTACTTGTAAGGATATGTATACACCGAGGATAGCTACTACTATTAGTGTAGCAGGTAGACTAAGGCATTATTTTAATGACAAATGTCGAGAGTACATTATTGTAGCGTGAAAGCAAATTAATATAATGCGCGAACGCGAATGTCTACCCTCGCATGCTGATTTTCTTTTGCTGTCGCATAAAACCGGACGCACGCTTTCAGAAACAGCTCTCGCAAAAGATAAAATAATCACTTCATCCAATGTTTAAGTGATTAAAATAGCCAGTTGACAGCTTTACTTACTGGAGTTCCACAACTATTGAGACTTTGTTCTCTCTCACCAGTATTGTGAGTCTGATATAAAAGAGGAAAGCATTTGGACCAAAGCACTGTGAGGTAAGGGAGGAGGAGACTCAAAATGTTTCTAAACTTAAAACGCATTTTGCCCGTTTGCATTTGTGTCATTTTACTTCTTACACAATTACTTTAAGTATAAAACATTATTTACAATACAGAGCTTGGTTTTCTAATCATATTTGACCCCCCCCAGGATTTCCGCCTATGTGCCTGGCTGACTCAATCAGGCCGCAGGTGCTCTCTCACATGGCAGGGTGTCACAGAGAGATTGGACTTTACACACGGAAGTGGTGCAGATGACATGGAGGACCTATGGAACTGCAGTGATAGACATGTCCGCGGACAGTCAAACATCTCACTGCCATCATTGGTTCTCCCTGAGTGACAAACCAGGATTTCTGGGTCAGGTTGCACTAGCCCACGATTGGCCAGACAAGATACTATATACCTTTCCCCAGTTACCACTGACTTGGAGGACTCTGTTTCGCATGCACGAATGCCGCCATCATCTGCTGTTAGTAGCTCCACATTGGAGCGATTGAAACTTTGATTGTGGCCTCTGGGCCCACCGGGCCTCTCTTGGAGTGTTCACAGAAGGCCAGCAACACTGTTTTGAATGTTTTGAATGCACGTGCTGAGTCCACACAAAAGTTGTACACTTGTAAATGTAAAGTGTTTTGTGATTGGTGTTTTAGCCGCAATGTTGATCCAATACACTCTTCAGTGGGATGCATTTTATATTTTTTGCAGCATATTTTGGAACTTGGTCGTTCAACTTCCACATTAAAGGTTTATGTAGCAGCGCAGCTCATCTAACTGAGTTTAGTAATTATTTGCTTGGGTCTGAGAGGTTAATTGATGCATTCCTGAAAGGAGCTAATAATTTGTGTCCTCCACTTGGTGTGCAGAGTCAAACATGGGATTTGAATGTTGTTAGTGATTCCTTGTGTCAGCCCCCATTTGAGCCAATATCGGAGACTGATATCAAGTGGCTGTCATTTAAGACTGCGTTTCTCTTGGCCATTACAACAGCAAAGCGTGTGAGTGAAGGCCCTGTTTGCGCTGGAGTAATGGATGCAGCAGTGTCTCATTGTGGCCCGATCCAGCATTTCTACTGTCGAGACTGATGGCCCAATAATATGCCATTTCCTAATCAATTTCAAATAGGCAACCCTGACAATGAACCAGGGAAATTAGAGATTCACTTTGACAATCTTCTTGTAGAAAGCCTCCAAAGACAGTCGAGCAAGCAAGTCAAGAAGCAAAAGAAAGCGGAACAACGCAGACGGGGAAAGAAAGAAGCTGGAACATAAAAGGATCATCTACCGCATGAAGGCAATGGTCCACTTAATGCAGAAACAGGAAAAGATCCATAAAAAATATTGAAGTTATTAAAGGAAATTATCAAACTGCATAATCATATTTTTGAATTGAAATTGTTGACAAATGAATTAAGCACATTAAGAATTCAGCCCCCTGTAATAAATGTCTAAAATACACTGAATAGAAGTTAAAGTGATGTCTTGTAGTGTGATGACAAGAAGAGGTGTCAACTGCTATATAAGTTTAACTGTTGCTTAGGGTGCATGATTGCTTTGAAAAAGGGTTCGAGCAAAGGACTGCATTTTGCAAGTATGCTTGCAGAATGGAATCTTTCACTGACCAATATATATTCTGCCTTATGCTTATAATGAAGTGCTATGTTTGTGGTTTGAATATGTGTGATTAGCTTAAACTTTTTAAAGGCCATATAGCCCTTTCTGTGTGTTAAAACGGAAGTAGATGTGTTTGTTTAGAGGGCAAGGTTTTTCCCCTCATGGTGAACTGTTGACTTGGTCTAGTCTAGTTTTTGTGACAGAGGTCTTATGACCAGCCTGTGTAGGTAGAAAGGATAAGGACAAATAAGGAGCGAAACAGGTGTGGCGTTATAGAAGATAATGCAAATGAGATGCAAGGTTATAAAAGCTTTGTCCAGAGACTTAGACGAGGCAGAAAATTTGTGGGTAAAGACTTTACTCGCTGTTGTGTTTTTTGTATTTGCTTATGAGTTATTATTATTTTTAATGAAACGAAACCATTAATTAAATTAGATTTTGAGAGAAGGGCGATTCGTAACCCTTTTTTTTAAATAAGCTTCTGAGTAATTACTTTATTACAACCTGTTATCTGAACCTGAATACAATCGAGCCCTAAGAAGTCCGGACCTGACTGAGTGAGCACGGACACCGGGACAGGGGTCCTGAATCTTCTGATCACATCCATCCAGACAAGAGGTAATACCTTTTGTATACCTTCATACGGATTTATTGCTGTTTGATTGTTTGAGGATGCCAGAAATGTGGTTTAGAGATTTTAGGGTTTCTGATCGGTATATCAAATACAACACTACCCAAGGTATTGACCCTGCATTTTATGAATCAGCCTATTGTCTTGGTTGCACTGCCAGCAGATAAAACTGACATACGGGTTGAGCTATGTCCAGTTAGATCATTGAGGGCTGACACTAATAAGACAACAGCTTGAAGTAAGATAGATCAATTGTTTATTTGGTTCAGCGATATGCACAGGGGATGCTTTGCTTTCCAAACAGAAGCTGGCACACTGGGTAACTCAGGTAATTTCTCATGCGTACAAATCTGTACGCTGGCTGTCTGTACCTTCATCTATCCACTGTCACTCTACTCATGCTTTGGCAACATCTTGGCAGCGTTCAAGGGAGTGTCACTCTCTGAGATTGGTGCTGCAGCAATTTGGAGTTCATCCTCCACATTTTATCGTTTTTACAGATGAAATGTGACTTCCTTGCTAGTGGTGTGTTCTGCAGTGCTATCAGCCTGTACAATTGCTTTGCAAGAGGATTAATCGTGACTGTGTATGTATTCGTCTTCTAAAAGTGCTTTCTGCACTGGAGCAAAAGGAACTAGAATGCTGGTTACGATCATAACTGTGGTTCTATGACTGGTGGAAGACCACCAGAATTTCTGGCCAGTTGGGATCACGAGAATGATTTAGATGTCTAGTCTAGATTAATTGTCAGGGGGTTATTATAGCTCAAGACATGTCATGAGTCACAAGGTGACAACTTTGTTATTATGTTCTCGGTCAAGCGAGAACATCGGCCAAGCTAACAAAATAGGCTCTGTTTCTCATTCATTTTTGTTTGTATGTACGCATTGAATTTATATTCATATTATATTTAGTCTTTTGCCACCAAAATATGTGTATTTAGCCGCAAGAAACCTGATTCACAACCTAGTGAGTTTGCCCCCTAGCAGCCTCATCGCCAGCCCCTAGCGACATGCAGAAACAAAAGTCTATGCTAGTGTGAACGCAGCTTAAGTGTTTTCCTTTGTTTACAATATGTATTTTATAAAATAATATTACTAAATTTATTTTTTGTATTTTTATGCTGTGCGCGCCTAAACGTTTCTCAAAGATGCATTTGATGTGCAGTGCAGACATGGAGGTCGCCTTTAACATGGAAACACCAGAAGTGATTTCCCTCATTTATAATATGTTATTGTCCAAAATCTAAATGGCAATATAAGTCATTGGTTCTTGTGTGTATTGTGACTAAATGTTGTGATTTCATTAAGCATGAATTGTGAGTTTTCATGATGTTGATGTCACTACATTGATTATGGATATCTTGCTTGGCTGAAAACTGTAAAGAAACGCATTCTGTCCTGCTGAAAACTACTCTCTCCATGGAGGTCCAAACACCATTAGCAAAGACTTTGTTCAGTGAGCATTAACATGCATTCAGCGTGGATGGTAATAAATGGAATGATGTTGTTTAAGCTGATAAATGTAAGCATAAGTACATATGGACCAAATAAGAATATGTATTCTTTTTTTGAATATGTATTATTTCACCTTTGCACTGATTTGCTTTGACATTATGCTGTTTTAATTGTTGTAAGAACATGTTCTTTACATGTATTGAAAACACTGAATGTGAAAAACATTTTGGTGCATGGAAAATATTTACAATTTTTTAATAAAAAAATTATAATTGTAAACATGTAGTTTTTCTGGGTTTAATCATTTGCATTACCATTTTAAAATATTAACATTAAATCAACATTAAATAAATACACTTGGTTTGTGGGATTAATCACCATAAAGTGTAACACCTTGAGTTATAAAAACGAAACATTAACACGCTAGTGTAATAAACACTTTTGTCAGTGTTGTTTTAACACTAGCAACAATATGTTAGTCCCCCACCCATGGTGACAAACCTCTCATCATATTTTTACTGTGTAGTCTGAAGGAAAATAGACAAGATACCTTAAAAGGAGACATATGTTGAGTATTGCATTATGATTGGATGAGATAGAAACATCCTGGTTTGATTGCGATATAAATAATGAGTTGAAGTGTTACTCTTTGTCACACATTTCACATCCGTATGAACGTCTGACTTTCTTGCAAGAATAAACCCTGTTTTTTTCTTATTCTACAATACTCTCTGAGTTATCGCCTCACAATAAGAGTTGGGGGGAAAAATACATAAAAAGGGTGAGTAAATCTTCAGAAATGTTTCATTTTAAGTGAACTGTTCCATTAAACTCCTTCTAACTCTTAGCCAAATCATTATCAATAATTACTTTTACCATGCCTAATAATATCAAGTTGACCATTAGAGTAACTATCAGATACAAGCTCATATCATTGCAGACTATGCTCTTTTGTTCTATAAATTGGTTAAAACACAATGCACTTATGTTCAGAAGAGACCGGATCTGAGTGAAGTTCTCATGACGTCTCTCCATATATTGCTGATTCTGTGCGTATGTGCCACAGCCCTGTGTTTGGTGAGTGTAGAATTCAGATGTTATAGAAACAATTTTGTGATCGTGTTGATTAATATTGTGCTAAACAAAAGCAAATTATCATATTTTAGATCAAAACTAACAGCTGTTGTTATATTAAAATACAATGACCTTGTTCAAGACTGAATGACTGAATGTTTTATGATAGTTTATGGTTATTTCATACAATATCAAAGCTTGCACAGTAATAGTTTGTTGAAGTAAATGTGCACCTCTGACACTTATCACTCAAATGTTTTATTTCAAAGCCAACATCTTCACTCACAGGTGAGTCATGACAATCACATCATTTTAATAAAACAATGTATTCAATAATAACACGTTTTTTATTTATTAATATTTATATACTATGTTCTGAATTTGAATTTTTTTATAGGCAATACAGAGATTGATGTGGACAATGGGAAATACCAGGATATATTTGAAATAAATGAAGGTTTGTGGAAACATTAGTATTATGTCTTAAATCTGTAGCATAATTTCAATAACAGGTTTGCATTAACTGCTGTCTTGTTCAACAGCGGCAGGACTTGACCTGGTGGAAGGAGACATTCTGATAAAGGAGGTCAGTGCTTTCTTTGAGCAAATTCTCATACCACTTTCCATAAACACGGTACAAATAGGGCCTGAATCTGTGGGCCTGAAAAAAGTTTTTTTACCTTAAGCTAGAAAATGTTAACGTTAACCTCAGGCGGTCAAACTAATGTGTAAATACAGTTAGATACACTAAACATCACAAACATCAATAATTTATATATATATATATATTTTTTTTTATAAAATAAATCCATGTTTGGTTTATATTTAACAGGTAGAAGACAGAAACACTCTTCTGGATGAAAAGTATCGTTGGCCGACCACTGTGCCATATGTCCTAGACAGCAGCCTTGGTCTCTGAATCTTTAATAATTGATTATTTTAAGTTGAATTTATGCTCTGACATTCTAATTCTAACTTAATAAAGGCTTTAAATGGGTTATTCACAGCCCTTCTATTTTACTTGCTCTTTTTCCTATTCTTATGTTTTTTGTTGTTGTTGTTTTTTATATATAGAAGTCAATGCTAAAGGTGTGATACTGAAAGCATTTGAGAAATTCAGACTCAAGACCTGTATTGACTTTAAACCCTGGGATGGAGAGCCAAACTACATTTTTGTATTTAAAGGCAGTGGGTAAGAAAACTTCAAAACATTACACACATTTAAACTCATCTTCACACATTGTGTAATAATAAAGATTCGATTCACATTTATGTGAATGGATGCCACTTTGTTTTTCGAACAAAAGTCTACCAAATCATTTTATTTTTAGTATGAATATGTTATCTATAAGCTAGTGTGCTTCAAAACAATGACAACATTTACATTTAGAAGATATAACCATTCAAAACTTAATCTCTAACTTTCATCAATATGGAGCAACAATTTTTCATTTTCTCATCAAACTTTGTCCAATCAAATGCTCTCTAGAATCTGAAGCGCCTCACCCCATAAATTATAAATGCTGAAATCGGTCACTTGTTTACAGAGTTGACAGTATTGCATCAAGTTTACAACAAAACAAGATACATAATCACATCCCAAAATATAACCAATCTTGTTCAGCGTTGGTTGAGCATTACCAAAAAAAAAAAAAAATTACAACATCAAAATAAAATAAGCAAACCCCCAAAATTAAAAAATAAACACAATGCATCAAAAATAAATAGGAAAAAACAGTTTTTTATTAACATATACAAATCCCAGAGATAAATCAACTTACAGTTTTTTCTGATGGCTTAAGCACATTTTTTGTAACTATTGGCTATTTTTGCAAAACTCTACACACAAATAAGAAAACCCTTCACCAAATCAGCAAAACATTGTAGTTTTCTTGCAAAAGCTAATAAACCTTGCTTAACTCTTCAAACCTTCGTAAAAATGGTATTCTCGTATCAAACAGTTAACACAAGCCATCACATTAATAAGCACACAATGCACCAACTACACACTGATGGTATGAATAAAAAACACATCTGGCTTTTGCTTTCTCTGTGCACAAGGTAGGCTATGTCAGTTTGAGGTCATACTTTTGTCATAGTTCTGTAAACATAGAGGGATCCAAACTTCAAGTACTGGTGTTTATTTACAGACATCAAAACAAACACAAGTGTTTTTTTCCAAGTCAAAAAAAAATAGTAATTTCACTGAGGAAAAAAAAGAATCAGTCTACATCGTGTCGTCTCTCTGGGTCCGGCCACAAAATTTTGTCTACATCACATGCAATGTCCTCTAGTCCAAGGCACCAGGGAAAATATCTTCTGGAATGGCATATCCAGGCCTGACATGATGCCTGGTCAATATCCCCACATGCCTCCTCCATTGCCTGTAAAAGGGATAGCTATGCGTTGATGGGGATGACGGTCATAGACCTTCCAGCGCCAGGCTGAGAAGAACTCTTAAATTGGATTCAAGAATGGAGAGTATGGGGGTAGGTTGAGTACAGTGAAGAGTGGGTGATCTGTAAACCAGTTGCGGACCAAAGCAGCCCTATGGAAACTAACATTGTCCCATATGATGACGTATCTGGTCTGCTCTGGTCTCTGAACATTAGTGAGCATGTCATGTAAGGTGTCCAGGAATGTAATAATGTGTGCAGTGTTATATGGGCCCAGGGTTGCATGATGGTGAACAACACCATTTTGACTTATAGCTGCACACATAGTTATGTTACCACCACGTTGTCCTGGGACATTGATTATGGCACGGTGTCCAATAATGTTCCTGCCACGTCTCCTTGTCTTAGTGAGTTTAAAACCAGCCTTATCCACAAAAAACTGCTCATGACCCATGACATCTGCCTCTAGCTCCATCACTCTCTAGACAAGACAAAACAAATTCAGCACAGCAGGCCCATGCACAGCACTACAGTATGCACTTCCAGATTCAGTACCAATGATACTATAGCTTACCTGCACAGTCATATCGCAGCTGTTTTACACGTTCACTGTTTCTTTCAAAAGGTACTCTGTAGATTTGTTTCATTCGGATTCTGTTGCGGGCAAGTACACGACCTAATACAGAAATGCTCACATTGTGTATGTTTTGGAAGGTGGCGTCATCCTCAATTATGCGCTGCTGAATTTCACGTAGCCTTATGGAATTATTTGCAATCACCATATTGACTATATGGGTTTTTTGTTCTGGAGTGAACATTCTTCCTCTGCCCCCAGCATCTGGTTGTCTAGCAATTCTGTAAAGTAACAATTTCAGTATTTTTACATCTATGGTATTGTTGTGTTTCTCATTAGAATATGGCAGTGCTACAAATCTTAGTGCAAAGTGACTGTACTAACCGATTCTTATTTCGAAATGTCCTTATGATGCTTGCTACAGTGTAGCGGCTCAAGTTAGGCTGAACCCGTTGGCCAGCTTCCCTCAGGGTCATTCCATGGTTGATTACATGGTCCACTATTGTAGCTCTGATGTCATTAGTAATTCTATTTCTTACTCTTCTTACCCTTCCTCTTCCCCCTCCTCGTCCTCCTCTTGCTCCTCCTTGTCCTCTTCCTCTAACTTCACCTCCACGTCCTCTTCCTCGGCCTCCTCTAATTCTCACTTTTCTCACTCTTCCTGCTCCCTCCATTGTACTCCACACGGACAGCTTACCTGTAGCTTATTTATAGTGCTTAGGCTGATTGCAAAGTGAACTAATTATCTAAAACAGTTTTCACATGTGACAGTGTGCCAGACAGTTGGCAAAATAGTGTAAATAATAGCCATAAATGTGTATAGTTTTGCTAGGAGTGTGTTGATCATTTGGAAATTGAGTGTAAAGCAGTGAGTTGTGTTTACAGTTCCGCAAAAAGAGTGCTGTGCAGTGGATTGTACCTACAATTTTTGCAAAGTGTGTTACAAAATTGCAAACTGAGTGCAAAGTGAGTGTTTGTGCTTTTAGTTTTGCAAACTCAGTGAGTGGTTTTGCTATAAGTATTAATAGTTTTAGAAATTGTGCTATAAGAATCACAGTTAGGGTTTAAGCATTCAGAAAAAAACTGTAAGGGCTTCCTTTTTTATTAAGCTGTCGGGCTCGATCGATGACCCCGCCCTCCCTCAGTTTTGCGAATCCAGCGAGCCTAAGGCAGGCACGGATGCCGAACTTTTCCGCGTCCTGTCAAGAGCTGTGAACGAGCTGGGCCTGGAGTGGTCTCCGCCGGAGATGCTGACCCGCAGCCGCCTGGATTAGTGGATCCTGCCAGGGCGCCGTCAGGCCCCTCGACAGCGCGCTTCACCGTTCATCCCAGAGGTCCATGAAGCACTCACCAGGTCGTGGCGCTCCTCCTACTCGGCCCGCCTATGTGCTTCCTCTTCATCCGCCCTCACTTCTGTAGACGACGCTGAGGAAAAGGGCTACGGGAAACTGCCTCCGCTCGATGAGTCTGTGGCCAAGCATCTATGCCCGCCCACGGCCATTGGTTGGATGGCAAAGGCCGCCCACCCGCCCAAGCCCTGTAGGACGACTTCAGCACTCGCTGGACGCGCCTACAAATCGGGTGGACAAGCGGCCTCTGCGCTTCACTCCATGGCGGTCCTTCAGGTCTTCCAGGCCAAACCCCTCCGGTGCATGGACGAGGCTGGTCCAGACCCTGCTTCTTTCAGAGAACTGCGCAGCACGACACCGACCTGGCTGTACGCGTCACCAAGACAACGGCACAGGCGATCAGCAGGTCCATGGCCAGCCTAGTGGTGCTCGAGTGCCACCTGTAGTTGATGCTGACAGAGATCAAGGATGCGGACAAGGTCCCATTCCTGGACTCACCAGTCTCCCCCACTGGCTTGTTCGGGCCCGCTGTTGAAGGGTACACAGAGCGCTTCACTGTGGCACAGAAGTTGTCCCAGGCAATGCAACACTTCCTGCCAAAGCCAGATCTGCGCCGACCCCCCCAGCCCGCCAAGACAGCACCACCGGCTGCCAGCCTCTAAGCCCAGGATTGTGCAGGACCCAGTGCCCAAGGCGTCGTTCTGATCCACGGGACAGGAAGAAGGAGGGGCCAAGTCCCATGGTTGCTCTACTTGGACCTATACGATATTCTGACTTGAACAAGGTGGTCCTGACTGAAATGTCCTTAGTTCATCACAGCATTGTAAATGTTAGGATATTACAAGGATAAAGTCCAAGATCATCTACGGCAGTGGTCCATAAAGTAGTTTAGAAGAAATTCCAAAGTTGAAGTGAATAGTAAATCAAAAACATTGACCAGTTGAGATGCCCTCAAAATCAGGTGAATACAAAATACCCTCTAGACAAACAAAACAAACAATACAACATAAGGTTCAGGAAGCAAAGTACATTTCCCATTATAAAACCTCTGATAATGTTAAAGAAACAATAAAACAACTTACATTGAGATGTATAACACAAATGTTCCTCAATAAGGGTTTGAGAGAGCATGGAGAACAAACACTCTCAGCTCATAAGTGTCCTTACTAAAATTTGCCACTCCTCTTATTCTCTGATCTAGAGAGACTTCACTGACAATGACTCCCTTGTGCCCCCTCATGACTGAGAGTAAATTAACACTTACTTTAATCACAAAAGTAAGGTAACAATTTACTTCTGTTACATCTGTAACATCAGTTACAATTTCTTCAAATACATTTTGCTTTAATGATTAATGTTGATTATGGGTAAGGAGAAGGCTGGGTAGATAAGTATAGACAAACTATCTATTTTAGCCAAATATAACTCTTCCAAAGATTATAATATAAGACTACATACGATTACATTTATCTATGCAAACTGGCATGTTATTGATTGCCTATCCAACACAATCATTATTTTTTATCAATATAGATAATACCTCAGCAACCATAATAACCAGTCAGGGAGAAAGCTATGTAAGAATTAACAAAAAAGACATTAAATCTTTAAAAATAA
Source organism: Gymnocypris eckloni scoliostomus (assembly GCA_027564155.1). Lineage (NCBI taxonomy): Eukaryota > Metazoa > Chordata > Actinopteri > Cypriniformes > Cyprinidae > Gymnocypris > Gymnocypris eckloni. The sequence goes on along the minus strand of CM050412.1, from coordinate 19,185,646 downwards.
AGTCCAAATCAGACTGCTCTTAGTAAGGCACAAGCTAAACTCCAGTAGACAGAAACAGCTAGCTGAAACCACAACTAGCCTTGGCAACTTTGCAGCTACGGTGACTGAAACGACACAGGTCAGACAGGCAGGATCACACGTGGGGACATTGTAGACTGGACAGCAAACAGTGAACAAAACACAACTAATATAGTGAAACAAATGAGGATAATTTACCAGACACATCTGAACTAAATAACATAATCAACCGAAATAGGTATGACAACCACAACCTTCAGGAATACCCATTTTAATTGGGAATCTTTTGCCGGTTCCATGACTTAAAGTTACAGAGTTATTGATACCATTATATAACATTTAAATATTTTTTTTAAATCCTACTCTAAAACCAAAATTATTCATACAAATGGATGCTCAACAGCATCAAATGCTTTATAGAAATCTAAAAAAAATAAGAAATCCACCTCACCATAATCGAGTAAATCTAATCTAACTGTGACGAGACAGAAGCTTGATGATCCATCTGCAGTTTTTATTAATGAGAGTAGGCAATACAAAACACAGGTCAGTAGACGGGCAGAGGGTCGGGGCAGACGGCAGGCAGATCAGAGTCGATTAACAGGCTAGAAGGTCGAGGCAGGCGGCAGGAATCGAAGGCGAGGAAACAGTCCGAGTAATGCACAGGTAGGCAGAATAAACAGGGAATAAACGCTCAGTAGTGATCACCGGGGCAAATCAAGACTTCGCACTGAGGTGCAGGAACCACAGTCTTTTATTGGGAGTAGTGTGAGTGTGTGTAATGATGACAGGTGCAGACGATCAGTCCCAGGTATGTGGGAGGAGAGTCCAATTGAGCTAGTACTCTGGCGAGGCCTCCCTCTGGTGGTGTGAGAGAGGAGGCGCAAGAGCCTCGTCTGTAACACTAACGTTGTTATTGATTGATTGACCTTCCTTCCTAAAGCCTGATTGTGTCTTGCGACACTGACCAAAATTCTAAACGCAACACTTTTGTTTTTGCCCCCATTTTTCATGAGCTGAACTCAAAGATCTAAGACTTTTTCTATGTGCACAAAAGGCCTATTTCTCTCAAATATTGTTCACAAATCTGTCTAAATCTGTGTTAGTGAGCACTTCTCCTTTGCCGAGATAATCCATCCACCTCACAGGTGTGGCATATCAAGATGCTGATTAGACAGCATGATTATTGCACAGGTGTGCCTTAAGCTGGCCACAATAAAAGGCCACTCTAAAATGTGCAGTTTTATCACACAGCACAATGCCACAGATGTCGCAAGTTTTGAGGCAGCGTGCAATTGGCATGCTGACTGCAGGAATGTCCACCAGAGCTGTTTCCCATTAATTGAATGTTCATTTCTCTACCGTAAGCCGTCTCCAAAGGTGTTTCAGAGAATTTGGCAGTACATCCAACCGGCCTCAGTAAAGATGGCCAGGACCGTGATGCTGGTTTGCTTTGAAATGCATCCGCTCCCGAGAGGATGCCAACAGAGACAGAGAGGGGTAAAATGATAATGAATTATTGATTAATGATCCATTGAATCAGTACATTAAAACAAAACCAATATATAAAAATGAAAAGAAGCAGGTTTTTACTTTGTTACTGTACTTAAGTAAATTTTTCAAGTATCTAGCTATTTCGAGAAACTACAGTGTCCTGTTAAATGTTTTAATTATTTCAGCTCTACTGGGAGTCTATTCCACTCATGTGTTCCTCTAAAAGCAAAAGATAATTGACCAAAGGTAGTTTTTCTTAATGGCACATTACCATCACCTCTAATACCGGCATGTGTATATTGTCCTGTTATCTGATCTATTTAATCCTTAAGATCTTAAAAATAAGTACCAAATCAGCAAATTGAATCAAATGTTCCCAACTAAAAATCGAAAACTTAGTTAATATGCTACAATGGTGAAAACTGTTTTTTTTTTTTTTTATCCAAGATCTTAAGAGTCTGTTTATAAATAATGTCAACTGGTTTAAGAAGAGACCTACTTGTTTGAGTCCAGGTAGTCATGCAATATGTGTTATGAGGAATAATCATTGAATTCATGAATAGAACTGCTGCTTTATTGGTCAAACTATTTATAATAAATCTGAAATTTGCTAAATTACATTTTGCTATATTTACCACTTTCTGCACATGTTTTTAAAAGAAAGTTGAGAAACCAGTAATAATCCCAAATATTTAAATTAATGTACTACCTCAAGTTTTTGTTCCTGGAAAAATACATCTGCTTTAACATTATAATCTGGCCTTTTAGTAAAAAACATACAAACTTTTTTTCTGACATTAAGATTTAAACGCGAATGAATAAGCCATTTTGCAACTTGATTCATAGTGTTAGTCAATTTCTGTGCAGCCAGTTGTTGACTTTTAGCATTTACATACAACAAAACATCATCCGCATACATTTGACACATAAAATCTGGAGGACATACATTTGTTAAATCATTTACATACATACTAAACAATAATGGGCCTAAAATAGAACCTTGCGGAACTCCAATATAATAATCCAAGTATTCTAATGTTGCATTTATAACCCGTACACACTGTTTTCTATTTTCCAAAAAAAATTTAAACCACATTACACATTAGTTGAAAAATTAAAATTTAATAACCGGGAAATTAAAATCTCACGATTTACAGTTTCAAAAGCTTTCTTAAAATCCAGAAATACAGCACCAACCACTCCTTTATCCATTAAAGATTTCATATTTTCCAACATAAAACAATTGGCCATTTCAGTTGAATATTTTTTTCTAAAACTGAACTGCATAGAATGAAGGGAAAAGCAGTATTATCAAGATATGGGATAATTTACTCTGCTGCCCATTTTTCAGCAACTTTCGACATTACAGGGAGAATACTTATTGGTCTATAATACAATTTATGTTTAGCTTCCCGATTTATGAACAGGAGTAATTACTCCAAATTTCCATGCAGAAGGAAAAATTCCTTGTGTTATCGATAGCGTAACGAGATGTGAGGCATGAGGATCCATTTGCAAGGCTTTATTAGAAGGCATGATCGGAAACAAGCATGGGTCAAACAGGTATATATATATATATATATATATATATATATATATATGGACAGACAAAGAGTAGTCCTACGGCAAGCATAGGTCTACGATCTGCGAAAAATATCCAACAGGGCAAGGCAGAGAGATAATCCAGGTACACAAGCAATAATCCAAATGAGGTGCAAACAGAGTCCAAACGGCAAGGGAAAGGGTTAATCAAGGAAACACAGGCAGGTATCAAAACAGGCAAGGCAAGGCAAGGCAAGGCTATAACAACTGAGTGGGCTCTGTAGAGTAGCTCTCGCTAGGATATACGCTATACAATACTCAGCAGAGAGGAAGAGGAAGTCCATGGTTTATGTAGGGTGTGTGATCAGTGCAATCAGATGTGTGTGTCGTCAGTGCAATGGATTATGGAAATTGTAGTCTGAGGTGACGCAACAGTAGTGTAGCGCAAGAGTCCATGTGGTGAGCGAGTGACCTCTGGTGGTGAGTTAATGGAAGTTCATAGACCAGATTCGTGACAGATAGATTGATAATCTGAGTTTAGTGTTCTGGTAAATCATTATTTATGTGTTTTTTTTAAATAGTATCTAATATATATTTATCTTTAGCTGTTGAATTTTTAAGTGAACTAATTATTCTATCAACGTCTCTATTTGACACCTGTTTAAGAGTAATCTTGGACAAGACAGCATCCATCAATGCAATACATGGAATATCCAGATAAATAGACTTAGTAAGAACACTTATTACATCTACAAAATAATTATTAAAAGTATTTGCTATCATAGCATAATCGCTAATTCGTTTTCATTCAAACTCTAGTTATATATTTCTCACAGATTTTTTATAATTTCCTGTAAAATTTCTCAGATTTTCCCATATCAATTTACTATTTTCTTTTCCCTTCTCTGTTATAGAAATATAGAAATGTGCTTTCCTTTTCTAATCTCATTTATTACTCTATTTCTTAATTTATTAAAATTGTGCTTCTTCCATCTTAGATTTTAAAAACTGTTTCAATGCCTTATCTCTTTGTTTAATAAGTGACCAAATATTTTAATTTAACCAAGGAAGACAATTTGTATTCCTTGGTCTACTTTTAACTTGTCTCATTTTAACAATGTCTTTTAAGCCCCTAAAATTCAGAGAACCAAAAACTATTTTGGCCTTAACTGTTAACTCCAGAACAAAAAAAGAGAACAAGAAAATAGAAACACAAATTAAACTATAGAAGACCTACTTGAAAACTCACACTCAGTCTCTGTATAAACTGTAATTTACAGATTGAGCTCCAGTTACCCACTGAAAAATTCCCACTGTCTTAAAGTTAGAAAATGTACCACATCATCCATCAACACCAATCCGTCATCCTTCAATGAAGCCATATGGCCATCTTGCTCGCCTTTCTATCTAGTTCAGTTTGTGGCCACAGCTTTTGTCTTTAATCCAAATTTTTCCTCTTTGCAAAAAGAAGATTTGCTTTGTCGCCAGATTTCCTCCTCCACCCTGCTTTGAATGAACAGCACGATGATGTTCCTGCTTCTACTGTCCATTCTTCCATTTTGACTCCAAATCAGGTGCAATATTACCAAGGGTTTGGATAACAAGTGATCAAATATCTTAGACATTTATCTCTTCTATACAGAGGCACCACCTCATTCTATATTTCTTGTTCTCAAACCCTCTCCTTAAAGGGGTGGTTGATTACGATTTAACTTTTTTAACGTTAGTTAATGTTGCTGTTTGACTATAAACAATATCTGCAAAGTTATGACACTGAAAGTTATTGGAGATAACGGAGATATGATCTTTTACAAATATGGCAGTTTAATGCCTACAAAAAAGGCTGGTTGGGACTACAACGAGCTACTTCCCGGGTTTGTGATGTCACAACCCTGATAAACCCCGCACCATGCAGCAAAGGGGGCATGGCCAGGCTGCATGGTTTTAGAGAAGAGGAAGAGTTGTTGCTATGCCGTCAAAACTAGGGGTGCACAAATATTTTTTTTCATATATGAATCGTGATTCTGTTTTCTAACGATTCTAATGAATTCACATGTTTCAAAATCAATGTTCTAAAGCAGCGGTTCTTAATACTGTTCCTCGCGTCAACCTGCTCTACACACACTCTTCTCTGCATCACTCTCTCGCTCACCTGATCATCAGCTCCAATAAACTGTGTTCCAATTATATGCTTTATAGACAGTTTTAGACAGATTATAGACAGACAGATATTTTTCACATAGCTATGAGAAGCGTGCTGTATTAAAGCTTTAATCAGGATAAAACCGTATATTAAAAGCTAACATAAATAGTAACATTTATCAACATATCTAAAAGTATGAGACAAAAGCAAATAAATAACATATCATTTGTGACATTTAGACATGCACTAGGAGGTTTAGAAAATTACAACACACTGGGCCAGCAAACCAATCTGAGCCCATCGTGTATTTCTGAGGGAGGAGTTTCATAAAAAACGGAAATCATCAGAGTATTCAAAGGAGAAGGGACAGAGTGGTGTAGAATAAAGGTAAATTGAATAATAATTGTAAAAAATATATATATATATTTTTATGAATCATTAAAGGGGACCTATTATGCAAAAATCTTATTTATAAGGTGTTTAAACACAGTTGTGTTGCCTCAGTGTGTAAAACAACCAGCCTGTAATGGTAAAAATCCACCCACTAATTATTTTTATAATCTAAAAAAAATCATAAACAGTCTCTCAGAACGAATTGTTTCAGATTCTCCCTCTGTTCACGTCACTGCCATCACTGATTACTTGCTGTAGCTGCTAGATATATATGTCAGCGCCAAATAGGCTGTGTTGTGCGGTGTTGTGTTTTGGGATGCAACGAACATAGGAGCCTCCATAGACACTCTCCTTCTGAGCAACTGAGGACACTGTGGTTAAGTTTCTTGTCTATGGAAATGTCTTGGAGAAAATCATTAAAGTCCCCAATACATATAGGAATCAATACCAACGCTTTGTCCAACGCTTTGTGTGCGAATGTAAGCTCCAGACAAAGTAAGTATCATGCTTTTGTTTTCCAAATTGCCTTTCTGAAAGAGCTTCTTGGCACTCTGTAAGGCTAATGATGATAAAGCTACCATTGTCTCTGTCTGTTTTAACTGGTGCTGACTTCATGAATGATCGTGAATATGGAATAGTTAAAAGTTGCATATGAAAGCAAAGTGAGTCGATCACTTTGCTTGAGTTTGAGCTTGAGTTTGTTGAGCTCATAATCACGAGTGGGACTTATAAAGTTTGTGATAGCATGCCATGAGACCAGCTATATTGTTATTTGTATTGTGTTCCCTGTCTGTTTAATTCATAAACGTGAATTTATCATGCACAGTACAATTAGATGACTAACTTTGAGGAGTACGTTTTCTGTAAAAGTCGTGGAATGTTTATTTGCAAAGACAACCTCCGCCCTCTTCTCCGGGAGCAACAGCTCATTTGCCTTAAAGCAACATACTCAAAATCAGAGCGTTTTGGCTCATACCCTAAAAGTGGCAATTTTAACAAGCTATACAAAATTATCTGTCAGGTATTTTGAGCTAAAACTTCACATACACACTCTGGGGACATCAGAGACTTATTTTACATCTTGTAAAAATTAGCATAATAGGTCCCCTTTACACATGTTAGTCTGAACCCTATAAACACAATCAAGCCTATAGAAAACCCACCCCTTTAAGTCACGGTTCTTCTTGCAAAAATTATAATTTTGTATCCAAGTCCTTGACTCTTTTTTTTTTTGCACTCATTCACCTTTTCTGTGTTGAACTGAATCACCTTCGTTAACCCCAGTCATGCACTGCTTCATAAAAAACTCTCACCATATTTGTATATATATATATACTCTCTCGTGTTTTTGTTTCATAGTTTTTATTGCTTTTATGTTATTTTTACTTTATTATTATGTTTTATTTTTTTTTTCTTGCACTTTCCATTGAGCGGACCTGTCCTGACTAACATTTCACTACCTATTATACCCTGTATGATTGTGTATGTGACAAATAATAAACAACCTTGAACCTTGAACCTGCTTTGTTTGGATTGTTCACTTAAATCCACCAGCTTCTCATACACCTTCCTTTCCAGATTTAATATCACCTCCAAAATGGTTTAATTGGAGATTCCAGACTTCTCACTGTCAGTTGTTGGCTTAGTCCATTGGGACATTTATTTCACTGGTTGTATCTAAGGGGTGTATATTTTTGCAAAATTATTGCAAAAACTTTAAATTCAGAATGATTAAAAGGTGATGTTTTTCTGTTTCATCAGATGTTACTCATATGTGGGGAATCGAAAGATTGGGAAACAACAGTTGTCAATTGGTGCAAACTGTGACCGTTTAGGAACAGTGGAGCATGAGTTTCTGCATGCGCTGGGTTTCTGGCACGAGCAGTCCAGATCTGACAGAGACGACTATGTCACCATTGTGTGGGACCAGATTGAAGAGGGTAACTATTAAATTCTTAAGTACACGCATCAATAATAACATAATTCTGTCTTGTCAAATTCCTAAAATCGTTGTATTCTAATATAAAATACACACCTGTTTGTTTATTAACCAATTTACCATTTGTTTCTCACTTAGGTAAAGAGAACAACTTTAAGTCATATAATGAAACGGTGTCAAGCTCTCTCGGTGTGCCCTATGATTACGGTTCAGTCATGCACTACAGTAAAACATCCTTCAGCAAAGGCAGTGAGCCAACCATTGTTACCAAAATGCCAGAATTCTTGGATGTGATTGGTCAACGCATGGAGTTTAGTGACAGTGACCTGCTCAAGCTAAACCGGCTTTACAATTGTAGTAAGTTTTTGATTAAACACCATTATTTGTTCCTTTATTTTTTTTATAAATATATTGACATTAGTTTGACTGATAAGATAAACACTTGCTTCTCTCATTCACCTCTTCCTAAATATTTGTCATAATTCTTCCAGCTACAGCCTCAACTTTTCTGGACTCTTGCCAGTTTGAGGAGCCGAATATCTGTGGTATGATCCAGGGTAATTGTGCAAATGCCAAGTGGGCTCGTGTACAAAGAGTAAAGGGCGGTCCACAGACAGACTACACCAACCTGGGTCAATGTCAAGGTATGAACACCCCTAACCCCATAACCAGGATTCAACCCAACACAACCCAGTTTTGCATTAATCAGGGATGTGATTTTTCTGTATTTTCCAACCTCTGAGGGACGACCTATGTGATTCGCGTAGATCTAGGTTGTTGTTTTTTGTTTTTTGGGGGGAAGGGGGTGGGGCTGTTGATTACTGCATGATGATTAAAATCACGCAAATGGCCTTGAGCTATTACCTAAATAAACTGCAAAAAGATTGTTTTCTACAACATAATGGACTGAATGATCCTGAGAGCGCTGTACGAGCTTGCGGCGTCATCTGCAGGACAGTTAAAAGCATTCAAATGATTCAAAGCGCCAAACACGAATAGAATCAGCGCTGAAGCATGTTACTCGACCCAGTGACTTCGCTACATTTTAAAACACATTCGTTACTGAGTAAAAAAAAATCGCTCAGTGGAAACAACTGCAGTAAATAATGGGCAGAAGAAGAAACTGGCGCTAAAATCACAAGAAAGATGCAGACGGACAAGACAGACGTTATGGTACAGACACAGCTGAAAACCAAACCCCGTCGTACTCTGCTGAAGTTGAACTCAAAGGAATGAAGTGAACCCCTGGCCATATATTCATGCTCTATTATGCAGTGTAAGCTGTGTTTGCTTCGGGAGACCGAACTAGCAGCTTATAACCTCTCGACATCGCCCTTCGCAAGCATGTAGAGGTAACGTAAGGTAAATACTTGCATCGTTGCATTGGTGCTTAAAATGAAGCTTTAACAGTTTAACAAAAGGTTTTGCACAAAGAGCCAAAAAGACAGTGGTGCAGGGTGTGCAATATCATCTGAGATAATATAGTAATTGATGTTTTAACGATGTGCGATTTGGCATTATCAGTATTTTGCCAAAAACCAAACAAAACACTCTAAACAGTGTGCTGTGAAATCTAGTAGCCTAACGTTAGATATTAGACTAATCCGCGTGCATCTGGACTGCTTTCTTTCACTGCGTGATTCAGTCTGTTAAAATGCGTTTAGAATGATCACAAAACTGAAGATATAGAAGCAGAAAATGTATATATTTATATAATTTAATATAGTAAGTCAACATCACATGAAGAATGTCGTTTTTCTCAAAAAATCACCATGATTAGGCCTATAGTTTTTCTTTTTACAACAGTTCAAAAAACAAGAAGTTAATTAAGAGACTTACGATTTAGTCACCATATTGCCTGTTTTTGCTATATTTCGATTATAAATAATACCATACACAGTTTTGCGTCTCTGACTCTGAGCAATGACGTGTTTCGTTCCTTGAATTAACCGTTTAAATGATTCTGTTCAATCACAATGACTCACTTATCAATGACTTGCTGACACCAACAATACATTGTATGCCAACAATACATTGTATGGGTTAAAATTATACATTTTTATTTTATGCCAAAAATCATTAGCATATTAAGTAAAGATCATGTTCCATTAATATATTTTGTAAATTTCCTACTGTAAATATATCAAAACTAAGAGCTTAATTTGAACAACTTTAAAGGAGATTTTCTCAATATTTGGATTGTTTGCACCCTCAGATTCCAGATTTTCAAATATTGACCGATCATAACAAACCATACATCAATGGAAATATGATTTATTCAGCTTTCAGATGATGTATAAATCGCAATTTAGGAAAATAGACCCTTATGGTTTTGTGGTTCAGGGTCACATTTTATGTCTTATTTATCAAAACATTATTTCTGCATTTGTAACTGCAGGCAAAATGCATTCATGTCAGTGTGTAATACATCTACGCCACTTCAGATGAAGCTTCTGTGTTTCCTCTGCATTGCAAAGATTAATTTTGATACTTTCACAGGGGTTGGGTTCTTCATGCATTTCAGCACAGCCACAGGAACCCAGGGTGACACGGCTTACCTGCAAAGTCGTCTCTTTTACCCCAAAGACGCTCCCAATGCCTGCAGTTCTATCACTACAATAGTGGGGGCGTCGATGACCAGCTAAACATCTGGGTGCATGAATACACCTCTAAAAACCGCAAACGAGCCCTGAGACTCATTCAGAAGAGCAGTGGTAATAAATCTTAATGTTTAAAACACTGATAGATAAATCCTTTCAGCCTATGGGTAACTTATACTTGTACAACCTAGGTGGACGTCAAGGCTCCTGGGAACTATACCATGTTACACTAGATGTCTCTGATAAATTCAGAGTAGTGTTTGAAGGAGTTAAAGGAAGAAAACCATCAAAGGGTGGTCTGTCTCTGGATGACATCAACCTCTCAGAAACCAAGTGTCCTCAATACACTTGGCGCATTCGTGATTTTACCAAGCTTCTTGCTACAATCCCTGCCGGTTCCGAAACCTACAGCCCCCGCTTCCTATCCCCAGATGGTTACTCATTTCAGATTAGTTTGTACATAAATGGATGGAAGGGTAATCTAGATAAAATGGCAATCTACCTCCACCTGACCTCTGGACCCAACGATGACAATCTCCAATGGCCATGTCCGTGGCGTCAGGCATCCATGGAGCTGATGGACCAGAATCCAGACATCCAACACCGCATGAACAACATTATGATGATCACTACAGATCCAACCAAGACTACCACTGACTGTAAGACACAAAGTTATAGATGTTAGTCAGTTTATGAGTCATTATTAACTGTATTGTGATGTTCACTGATACTAGTACTAATTTATCAAAACAAAGAACACAATTACCACATAGCACACATACATGGCCGTGCACATACATGGCTGCAGAATGCTGCAGAGCGGCATCTGAGATTTTCTTTTTTCCCCTTGATCATCCCCAATATACTTGATTTTTGTGATAGTTTTGTGATTAATTATTTATTAAACTGACAAGAAATATATAGCCTAGTGCGGTTGTATTTTTTCT